>ATSW01004580.1:0-12410 GCA_000444245.1 Botryllus schlosseri
TGCAGACAAACCGCGAGCGCAGCTAGTGGCCAATTTTTAGCTGAAGCAAACGTTCTTTCTGCTGGCATAATTGTGGTTGATCTTAATGAATGTCGATTCCAGCGCGGACAAGTGGAAAAGTGTGCGGCCTCTACCCAAAATAGAGAATCTGTCGCCCAAATCCCCGAATGTCCGGAATTTTGAAGGCTTGAAATAGGATAAAATCTTTTCCTAAATCGGCATAAACAATATTATTCTTTGCAGATTTATGCCACTAGGGGTTTTCTTCGCTCTGCGCGCTATTTAGTGCCACATTCATTGATTTTAATATGCGGACTACTTCCGACCTCGCAAGATATGGAATCAAAATAAATAAATAAAATAACAATCAATTAATTACTGAAATAAGTCGCAATGTGATCGCAATTCTAAGACAACGGTATATGCCTGGAGTCAGTGAAGGCCATTTAGATGCTTTTGTTAAAGATAGTGGCTCTAAACCCGGGGGTCACTTGCCTTTATTCTGGGGTTCGTGAAGATGTTGAACGTAATCAGCTTCCAAAATAGGCCGTGAGTCTGGGCTAAGTTGCTGACCGTTGTTCAGTAATCAGCTTATCAAATTTTGAGCCGGGTCACAGAACATTTTCAAATTAAAATGAAGTCGGAACCATAACACGTTGAAAACCCCCGGATGTGCAACCTGCTGGTGCGGACCGGCATTTACGCTCAAAAATAGTCTTTTCCGTGTGACATGACATGACTTAACGATGTACAATTACGCTCCCTGCATTTTCGAAGTCGTCATCCTCCACCAGCTCTACCACTAACTATGTCATGTGCGCGGAGAGAGGATGATTTTTTTACGTCATATTGACAGACAATGTGTCATACCTCATTTTATAATCCGATAGTGGGCGCTAAACAATGTCCGGAATTTGCCGATAGATAACTAACCTGCGGAGTGCGGATAGACACGCAACACCCGTCGTCACGCTTGCTTGACCAGAGGAAATTGCTGCTCAGCAATCTGAACGCCACATAATTTCTAATCCCATAACTGACGACCCGAGCGCTCAAATTTAGTAAAGTTGATCTTATTTGAAAGCTACTGTCGCGCTGATTCTGAAAATATACATTAAAATTTCATCAAGGCAATGGAACCACGCCGAAATAGCATTCAAAGTCTGAACATCGGCATTGTTATTAAACAATCGCAGCGACGCATCACAATAAACATAACAATGGCCCTTGAGTGCTTGCGATTGTTCAGAACAATGCCGATTTTCAGTCTANGAGACAGGTTGTATTTCGAGGGGGTTCCGTTGCCCTGATCCGATTTTAATGTATATTTTCGAAATCAGTGCGACAGTTGCTTTCAAATAAGATCGACTTTACCTAATTTGAGCGCTCGGGTCGTGAGCTATGAGATTAGCAATTATGTTGCGTTCAGATCGCTGAGCACTGAGCAGCAATTTCGTCTGGGCAAGCAAGCGTGACGATGGCTGTTGCGTACCTATCAGTAGGTTGGTTATCTATAATTTGCCGCACAAAAATATGGCAAGCCTAGATTGGATCGCGATAGAAATCATTCCAAAAGACCAATGTTGATATACTCTTGATAGACGGAGGTTGACGAGTTCATATTTGCAGAATTGCTATTACTGCGGACATAGTTCGCAGATTCTCATACATCATATAATTTAGGGATGGTGTGAACCTCTGAATGGTTCAGATTCGTGTGAACGCGAACCTTTTTAAAAGGTTGTGTGTGAACGCGAACGTGAACCTCATGACGTCATGTGACGTCATATTGCTGATTGCAGCCCTACATTTCAGTGAAGTGATTGCTTATATTATTGTCCACATAATGCCACAATGCTGAAGTACACATTGACGTTTTGAACGACGCCAAATGTATCAACTGGGGCAATCAAATGATATAATAGTCCCATTAAATCAATATCTTCCGTCGCTTTGCCAACAATTTCGACAAAGGCTTGCGAGGAAATATACGCCTCAACGGTCCAGGCCAGACCGTATACAATGTATTCGGCGTCTGAGTATTGCTATTGCTTGATATTGCTTGATATTTAGGGGAGTGTAAAACGGGTTTCTGTACTTGCTACCGATATTACCCCATTAAAAATTCATACAGCAGTAGCCAACACCCCAATCGCACGGATTTGGTTTTTTTATGATAGAATAAACATATGAAATCAAGATTGACCCGATACCCCTGCTAGATTTTTACATTAGACAACGACATCAATTTCATTGATTGGTTGAATGAGCATTATTCGCCAATTACCTATACATGCTTCATGTACTGTATTTCGCTCTTGATGTCGTGTGATTGCGGGTCAAACTCACAGCAGAGAGTCACTAAATACTCACAAACGGAAAGCTGGATATTTCGAGCAAACTTTTGTAACAAAGCAAGTAAAATATTTGAGATTGGCGGGTGCATGCCCGTTTGGTGATGTTTATTTTTATGCTGCCAGCGCCATGCATAGAATGGAGCGAAGTTGAAATGCAAAGAATTTCAACGAAAGATGTTATAATGACGTGAACAATGGTAAATCCATGAAAAAGATTCACAGTCCAGAACCTACCAAGGTTCGTTTGTGAACGTGAACCTCTAAATTTCTGAGGTTCACACACAGAACGCGAACGTGAGCCTCACGTTCACGCCATCCCTAATAATATCCCTGGTGTTTGTAATTAAGGTAGTTATGCCTGTCAAAGCTTTCACACAATATTTTTAAATGCGATATTAGAATTTTATGATGTATCTGAAATGTGAACGGATTATAATCAAATGGTTAGCCAGGGGGGTTTCACACTAGCCCACAGACTTCTCTGAAGAAACAATTGTAATCGTGTAAGCGTGCTCAACTGCTCATGCTCATACTACAACTCACTTGGCTGTACGCAAACTCCAACCCTGTTATTGACAAGAATACTTCTCCAACCGTCAGGATTAAGTATTGCGGAAGCATCCAAGCAACGTTGACCGTAAAATGATTAACATATTCCTCTTGTAAATCGTTATACTGAAATTCAAGTCGACGACTTGCCATGAATCGTATGTTTCGATTGCATACTGCAACAACCTATTCAAGTCACCTTCTCACCATCGTGCACAAGATATAGGCTATACAGTCCGCCGATTTGAAGACGTATTTCTTCATTCGACAGCGACACCAATGTATTGTCGTTGTAAACCGCGTAAGGCTGACTGTAACAAGTGTCAACAACATTTGTTATATGGAATGTATGAAAATAGCGACAGCGCGACATAAATGCACTGATTGATTGATTTTAAAGGCTATACGCGGCCACACATGTTTCATGGGTGTTGCCGGGGAGTGTGAATGCTATGAAATCGCATGCTGCGGTAAAATACGTGGAATCCGTATACTCACTTTCCCAAAGGTAATCGGACGCCAGAGGTTACCTTATTAGCAGGTACGCTAAAGGTCATGTTGGTATTGTGAAATATAACTGTCAAATCCTCATTCCCGGTGTTAATTAACGATAGCTCTGTGTATTCACCTTCATGCTGTTTCGTTGCGGGAAAATGCTGCAAATTATATCAATAACACGGTGAACGTCAACCTCCTCTATTCATCAATTCATTAACCATTACTACAACTGCGAAAATGAAACTCAACTCATAAACACGTATGCCTATTCAATTACTATTCCATTGATTATACTGAACTGGCTTAATCCTTGCACGAACAGCACCACCACAGCAGAATATTGTCAGTTTTGACTGCATAAGTATTTATAACAGTGTTGGAATCGAGTCATTGCACATTTTGATTCCAGTCAAGTAAAGTCACTCGATTTTTGAACGGGAGTCGACTCAAGTCAAGGCAAGTCGCAAAGTCATGTCGAATTTTCGAAATACGAGGCATGATTCAAGACATTGCATTCTGAACAACGATTGAAATGCAGATTGAGTGGCTATTAATTCTGAATCGCGTAACGATGATCGAGTTAATTATACCTTCAACGGGCGTTGCATAGCTTGCATTTACGCGGAACTGCTAAATTATGTCGGTAACTGTCAGTCAAATAGATGAAAGAATATGAAACCTCAGTAAGTTGAAACAAATGGATATGATGTAATACGCAATCCACCTCCACATCCATCCATCAACAGAATGGACGTCTGAAATGAAATATCCTACTGTGCAAACTCATTTTATTTGTTAAAAGGACAGCAGCCTACTGCTACAAACATATTGCTGTTTAGAGATGTTTTGCTGGGGTTTGCGGAACACTAAACAGTTGGAGTAGTAAGGTCATACGGGGTGACTTGGAAATGTTTGTAAAAATCCAGTTCTGCTGTGATAGGCTATGCATAATCACTATTCCAGAATAACTTCCGAGATGAGCTGCTAGATAGAAATGACTAGGCTGGGCGTTATATGTTCATTAAAAATATGTGACGGTACAAAAGGGGTCCGCGAACCACTGCTCTAATCATGTCGTTTCCGGTCACTTTAATTGTGACATGTCGACGGAGGCTCAGTAGAACCAGGCTGCGCAATCGTGGAATGACTGGTTGCTCACAAAAGTCACCGTGTAGGCTACTTGATGACTTGAGTTTGACTCGAAAATAGAGCTTCAAGTTATGAGTCAATAAACATTATTGAAATACCAAGTCAAGTCAAGTCATTTCTGCAAAGTGACTCATCGAGTCAAGTCAAGTCATTTGAAAAAGTGACTCGAGTCGTCTCAACACAGGTTTAAAACCTAGTTGTTATAACATCAAGTAAAGGTTGAAATGTTCGACTTTGCTGCATATTAGGTCAGACTAAGTCACGTTTCTTCTTAGCCTCGCATTTGTCACTTCTATACAGGATAACTTACGTCATTCCCCAACTATATAGATCCCTACAACGCGCTACGATCATGGAGGTACCAATCCGATTACGGACAATGTAATGATTTTTTTCCTACCTTAATCTGAGAATAATTTTGAGTGATAACAACATCCATGATTTTCCCGGGCACAGGGTTGATCTGTATCCCTTTAGCGACAAACATACATTGTGACGTATAAGAAACTTCGAACGAACTTTGTTTCGTTGCATCGATAAACTTAGCTGCCGTGTTCGACGTCTGAAGTATGACCGAGGAATGTGTTAGTTGTTTGGTATGGATGCCAGTCAAGACGTTCTCCCTACTTGTAGTTCAGGGAGAGTTATACCGTCAAATTCAGGCCGAGCCGACGTCAACGAGAGCTCGCAAGGTGCTGTGTTCACTATTCTTACAGCGAATTCGTTAGCTTTAGGCTGCGGAGTCAAATTTTTCTACGTAGAAAAAGTAGCAAGCGAAATTGAAAATGAAGAGATATACAGATCAACCGTAACTCACATCGATTTGAAACTGTACGATTGCTGTCACGAGAAAGGCGACGCCAGCTAAAATCAACCCGGCAGTCATTCTTTTAATTGGGGTAAAGGAGATGCCATTTCGCCTCAACAAGGGATAGAGAGTGACTTCGAAAAGCGGGATCAAGGTCAAAATAAGCAAAGGGTTCACTGTGTCCATTTGTTCCGGCTTCACTAGATATCCGCCCTGAATGAGAAATTCACTTTAATGGTATTTCGTATCAGCATTAAGCAGACCGGCATATCGAAATATTTCCTTTGAAGACCTGGGCCCGAGGTGTGCGTTAACAAATACGAACAGGGCGATACCCGACTAAAGGTATGTCGGGTAGAAATTGGTCTCACTCTCCGAAGCACACGGGGAGTGGTGGAACGCTGGTTGGCACCGCTACTTTGGACTGGCGTCATGCCGTCAGACATTGACTATTAAGGCCACCAACGCTGTCATGTAACGATGTAATCGAATATTCTTATGCCGTGTACAAATTTCTCGTGATGAGAGATCCCGATAGATGCTCCTTACGATTTATAACTTGTGCAGAGATATTATAGTGCTAGAGATAATTTGGGCACATTCGGCCTGTTTTATATGTCAATATTGTTTCTGTGGCGAAACTAGTATTAAGCTATATTAAGAATAGGATTGCTATATACCCATTGACGATCCATTTGAAGAGCTTGTAATGTCCACCTCGATCCTTGCTGATCGAATAAAGTCCAGAATATGGGTAACGGAGAGAATATCATGAGAACAGCAAGTACATACTTGGTATCACGCTTCATTCGAGGCTGTGAAAACATACTTAAGAAGTTAGAATAGAATTGATGAAGATCACCTCGCATATTTTGAGGTTTTTAATATCCTCTTGAAATTCTAAATATAATGACAACCGCATCCTCTATCGCGGACAAATGATCCGAGGTATATTTGCCACATCCCTCATAAAATATTGCTGACGTATATATATGCAGGTATGTTTGGTATTGGTTTCAATTTTTCGTGCTGCATCTAATATTAGATCTGCAATTTTAAAACAGCCGCATATTGAAGAGTATAAATATGACGAAATGCGTCAGACCGTTTGAGAATGGAGTGCGATGGATTTTTTTTTCGAAAATGTTGTGGGGTTTGTAGCCGAAAATGAGTTAAAAACTTTACTGCTTGACATCCTATAACATAGCGACTCATCACATACCGGAGAATCTGCATAGTCAATCCAATGATCTTTATTTCTTTCACTAGGCTTAGTATTCCATCTGTTTCTGCAGGCAGATACTATACATTTGCAAAATCGCATAAAGACGCTCCCGGAAGGCTTTAATTTGGTATAAAACGGTGATCCGGCAACAATGGTAACTGTAACATATCACTCCGTGATATTTTTGTCATCCATTATGCCTTTGTCATATATACATAGTGGATCTTACCTGTTGCGATAATCATGAGCACACCCGGTATGCCGAATGCAACCGAGTAACATTCTTCAAAAGTAGGCCCCGTGTAGCCTGGATAACAGCGTAGATCAGCTCGTATCATCGGCATAATGATTTTCGCCAACAAAGCCCCGCAGTTTATGGTGAAATAGAACATTGAGAAGAATTGGTTCCGGTAAATTACCTGAATCATATGACAATGTATAGTGCGCAACACTGTAACCATACATCTGTAAGAACCCATCGCTCGAGCCAACCAATCACCGCAGAGTATATGAGGACTCCTGTCCATCGGCGTAACAGTCGCGCCCAAAACCTCTAATTGTGGGTATTGAGCTCGTAGGGGCCCAAATTGTTTCTCAAATAAACATAAAATTATAGAGTATTTTTCGATAGCATCATTAAACTAGATATTTTTCTTCTCACTTCGATCAATTTATTGTCACGCTGCATGCCTTGATATTAATGAGTGAGTACCCTATCCCCCGAAAAAAAATATTTAGACTAATTTCTCGAAATGCGCATCTCACCCCGTGATCAAATGTCAACTTGGAATCGTGGCGTCCGACGAAGAGGTTCCACATTTGGTTTAGTTTGGAACATTTGTGTGATTCCAACATCATTTACCAATATAGCAGCCGAGAGGCCACGAAATAACAACAGATTAATTATTGACAACTACTCCTCTCTAGTAGATGTATAATAACATCATTAACGTGCCCTGAACTTTCGCAGACACCACATCCCAAAGCTCTACCAATAACACTGATCACGTGGGCCAATATACAATATGCAACATTACTGACAAAATTTAGTCGTGAATTATTTTAAAAAAATCGCATCGCTATAAAAGACATACATGTGTCTACTGTTGTTCGTTTGTCTGTGGCATTCATGATGTTTGTCGATTACTGCGGTCATTTATTTACACCTGGCCAATTTTCTTCATTTTTTTTATTCCGTAGCTGCCAGATGAGATGGCGAGGAGGAGCCCGGATAAACCCCATCAAATTTTTGACCCACCAAATTAATTTTCTGGCTACGCCCTTGCTCCCGCCATTATTCGTTCGTCTCGTATGTTATCCGTGCGTATTAGGGTTGTCCAAAATTTGAAAAATTTCGAAAATGCTGCGTTGTAATGTCTTATTCTATAGATTATTGATTAAAAACATCAACAAGCCTGAAAGAAGCTCTCAGGAACGTCGTTAAGATTTCTTACAAAGCGTTTGAAAGTAGCTGCCAAAGAGTGGGCGGGCCACCGACGGCGAAATTGCAACTAGGCGGGCAATGACGAAACCACGATTCTTGATTGGGTAATCGGTTATGCTTCAATGATGACGGCGGCTGTCAGCTCTGATTTGGGTGCTTCACCGTGTTTGACAGAAGGAGTAGGTTTTGCTGCTGCTGAGTCTGTTGGTGACGGCTGTAATACTGTAAAAGCGTGTTGTGGTTTGATGAGTCAATAGTAGTAATGTAACAGTGGTTCTTCGAATGTATCAGTTGTAGCAGTAGTTTCTGTTTTGCGGAGGTCGAGTCTGTTAGTAGAGACGGGAATTTGTAAAGCGCATTGTGGGTTGATGCATCAATAGTTGTAATGCAACACTTGTTCCTTGCTCAATGTTTTAGTTGCAGCAGCATTTTCTGTTCTGATGAGGTCGATTTTGTTAGTAGTGGTTGTGGTTATGTACAAGGGCATTGTGGGTTGGTGAGTTAATAGTCGTAATGTAACACTTGTTACTTAAATGTTTTAGGCGTAGCTGTAATTTATGATAGAAGGCAAAAATATTACTGTCATGGCAGAGGCAAAACGGCGGAAGACTGTGCACTTGCCACAGAGAAGAACAAGATCTCGATCTGAGCATTACTTGGTCGGATATGCTTGCGATTACATCTGTGGCTCGAGATTACCAACCTTGCGAGAAGTAATGAGTTACTTTCTGCATCTGAAAGACCATTGCCCTCAGTCAACCCCTACTCGTGAGCTATGTAATGTGGTGGTTCATGATGTCATGACAGTGTGGCAAATGGCGAGAATTGCCACAATACTTAAAGGAAATGCNGTGAAATTACTTGAAANACTGAACAAAAAATANATTTTTCTGAAGGCGACCATGAAACGGGAAAGTGATCCCAAGGGTAAGAGGAAAAAATTCACGGAAGATTTGGACAAGTTGTGGGATATTGGAAGTACAGATGCGATAGCAATAATACAAAATGACATTTATCTATCACATGATAGAAAGCTCGAAGACATTGCATTCTATGAAGATCAACAGCAATCTCGCAAATGCATAATGTTGGGAAGAGACAAGATTCTCGCTAAAGACATCGAAAAGAAAACAGCAACCATGGCGGATAGAACTGTTAAAAACATTCAACATGACTCAAGTGATGACTATGTTGTTTTAGCATCTTCTTCATCTTCAAAAGAGGGTGATAGTTTGAGTTCAAGTTCTGATTATGATGCTGATGTTGGTCTTGGCACCTCGACAGCCATTAAGCTGATGGCACCTAAAAATATTATGAATAATACCCATGTGTCCCAAGCTCTGGATCGATTGCAANTAACAGACAACAAGGCAACAATGCTGATCGGAGCATTTATTACGGCTTGTGGCGGTGACATAGCAATGTTCTCTCTGTCAAGATCTTCGACAAAGAGAGCCAGGGAAACAAATCGTCTTGAAATTTCCAAGGATATTTCAGAAAAATTTGCAGAAAATAAACCTCAACATGTTGCTATTCATTGGGATGGAAAGCTCACAGAGGATAGATTAGGAAATCGGTATGAGGCTCTGTCAATTGTCCTATCTTGTCATCCTCAATACTCAGAAGGAAAACTACTTGGCATTCAAAAGATGCAAAATGCTGCAGGTCAGACGCAAGCAGAAACCACTTTCAACATAATTGAAAGTTGGAATATAAAAGATGCTGTAACAGCTTTGGTTTTTGACACTACAGCAAGCAACAGCGGCTGGAAGAAGGGTGCGGCAAAGATTCTTGAAGACCTTCTAGGAAGGAAGGTGTTCTACCATGCATNTCGGCACCATGTGTATGAGCTGGTAGTGAAAGACGTTTGGAAATCTTTATTTGGAAAGGCCACAACTGGACCAGAGAATGCATGGTTTGCCCACCTTAAAAGGAACTGGAGCAGTCTTGACAGGGAACAGCAATTCAAGACTCTGACTATTCCTCTATGTTTTGCTGAACGAGCTGCAATGATAGTTGATAAGTTCAAGCTACTGTTGAACAGAAAAGATTTTTTCACACGGGATGACTACAAGCAATGTGTGACTAATGCTCTTGCTCTTCTCGGTGCAGATGAAGATATACGTCATCACAAACCTGGTGCAGCACACCATGCGAGATGGATGGGTACAATTCTGTATGCTCAAAAGATGTTCATGTGGGCCGACCAATTAGATTACAAATCTGAAGAAGTTGAACTGCTGCGCCGCTTCAATTTATTTTTGGTTCTCTTTTATATCCCTGCGTGGGTGGATTCAAGCATTGGTCGTGANGCAGNTGGTAATGACTTGAGATTCGTTCAGCACATGTTGAGTTATAAGGAATATGATGAGCAAGTTTCCACAGCTGCTTCACGAAAGCTTTTGAAGCACGACTGGTATATTGTTGAGGAAACCGCTGTATACGCCTTGTTTTCACCGACGGAAAGCAAGGAAACCCGGGAAAATATGGCAAAGGCGCTCCTGCAAGTAGAGCGAACTTCCAGTTTCAGAAGGGGCCCACCCTCATTGAATGCAACTATACAGATCAACAAGGACAGTACGTTGTCTGACCTTATTGGGCCCCAGTCGNGGTACATATTTGAAGTTTTTGAATGCTCTGGGGATTGGCTGCGTCAACCGGTTGATGATTGGCACTTTTCAGATTCATTCAATAAAATGAATTGCTACGTTAGTTCTGTCAAAGTCGTTAATGATGCCGCAGAAAGAGGTGTCAAGCTAAGCACAGACTATGCTGCAATCTTGACTGACAATGAACAGCAAAGAGACAGTTTGCTTCAAGCTGTGGAACAGCATAGGAAGATTTTTGGAGACAGCAGGAAGTCTACTCTTATCAAAGGCCAGTGATCTGCAACACTGACCCTGCGATATACTTTTTAATGATGCCTTTTGTAAATAGCATTTTTGCCTTTGTTAAATCTTGAATAAAAAGTGTAATATGCGTTCGTTTTAGAGAGAGACGTCGACTTACCATAACAAGCCATAAGGAGAAATTGACTACTGGTTTGCAATTTATGAGTTACAGTCGTTGTCAACTGGTATGTTTTAGAAGGCTCGAAGGTAGCACGATGCATGCATCTAGTTCATTCTTATCTTAATTGGCCAAGCTCCTGTGCAAGAAGTAACAAAACTGTTATACACAGTGTTCAGGTAGAAAATATATTACTGGATCGTTATGCTGTTGTCGATGGCAGCATTAACAACGTCAATTTACCATATCGCCAATGCCACGAACAGAAATGGCTGCAAACCAACACAACAGAGTAGAACGAAATCGTGACCAGCAATGATCACAAAATCAGTATTTCAGCCAATCAGTAGCTTATTATTACAGGTTCCAACCAATCAAAATTCTAGGTTCGTGATTGCCCGCCCACTTCATCGATTCCCCGCCCACATGCAGACGGCTACTTTCAAACGCTTTGTAAGAAATCTTAACGACGTTCCTGAGAGCTTAACGATCCTGACAAAAAGCAAAACAAAATTCATTATCGTGTTACACTGTTGCCGCATTAATGTACTTTGCTATTACGAAATAATACTAAGAGTAATAAGAATAAGAAATCAAACCTGACTGGGATGAAACTGATCCCCTCCCAAGCTCGACACGCATGGCTTTATTCCTCCTGTTCCAAGCGCAATCATCATCAAGCCGAGCACGGAGAAGGCTCTGAATATTGAATCACTATAGTCGTTATGTCGATTAATCGAATATTTTGATTACCTACATGTGAACTCCCCGGGATGGAATGAACGGTATCGCAGCGACGGTTTTCAATGCGTGCCCGGCTATATAAACGAGCGATAACACCACAATAGTTTTATATTTGCCCCAGTAGGAATCGGAGATGATGCCGCCGAGCAGTGGCGTAAAGTAGGACAGCATAGCAAACGCGTGGTACAAGCTCGTTGAATTGTCATCGCCGAGTTCCAGGAAGTTTCGAAAATACAGGATGAGAACAGCTGTTGAAAAGAAGTGTTGTCATCTGCTTTAGCACGTGGACGTTTCGAAAATCATCCCTAACATAATCCAACTTATTGTTCAGTCAATCTGGATCGCTAAACTACATGCTTAAATTTTGATCAACAGTAGCCAATGCAGGGTTATGCGTTAGGGTTATGACTAGAAAAAAAATTTAAATGCTGTGTGTCCTGTAGTCACAAACGATGGACTTTTGTGTTCTGATTCAAAAATAACAGAAGTTAAGACTGGTTAAACAAAAACCTCCCGCACAAAAATTTTCCAGTTTTCACTGTATGAAGGATTGGCTTTTTTTGTAGATACAGACTCTATAATATACATACCGACTTATTTGAATTTAACTGACACCATTCCAATTGC
>ATSW01004581.1:0-11385 GCA_000444245.1 Botryllus schlosseri
CGCAATGTTGATGCAAAAGGAATCTGAGCGCTGAGTAAGGTTTCTTGAATACGGGCCTCACTTGAGGAGACCGGAAGTATAGCCAGTGTGTGAAATAACAATGACTGGACATTGGACAGTGGACATTCTACACACTACAGTTTACGAAACGAAATTCACTGCCAGAGGGAGAAAGAATAAAATAGTCGTATATTCGCTATCCAAATCACGCTATGCCGTTTTTTTCTTTGTTCACTTACCTAAAATTGGATTACCACGAACCGTGGTTCCGCCACCTATTGTGAATACATGCCCATGATCTGCAGTGGCAATAATCAAAGTATCAGAGTCGGACGTGAGATTTTTCGCAACCTGTTAAATGTTAAAATTACTTGCTACATACTCTTGCAGAGTTGCAAAAAAGGAGTAACATTATTTCCTAAAATCGACTGTGTCGTATAGATCGTACCTGCACGGCTTCTTCGAGTTGCACAAATTCCTCCATAGCGTAATGAGCCAAGCCTTTATGATGAGCTTTATCTATTAAACCCGACTCCACGAGTAAAAAAAATCCGTCTTTGTTTTTCTGGAGAATCTGGATAGCCTGTGGTGTTGGAATACGAATAGTAAGCAGACGTCGGGTACAATTTAGGCAGATATAGTCGTAGTTTATATTTAGAAATGGATGATGACATGTCTTTCGCACATTGGAAATGACTAACGCCGTGTCATACGTCTTGAAAACGTAACAAGGCGCATGGAGATGCGGCCCTCATAGAGTTAGTGAAACTGATATCTAGGAAGAGATGTAGTATTTTCTGTTCCTCTTCCGCAATCCTACCTTCTTAGTCATATCCGGCAACGAAGGCTCGCCTTTTGCGACATCTGACGACTTGTCGAGAGCATAATTCATTTCGAAGGGGTTGAATAAGCCCATCAGGTTATCGGTGTTTTCCGGATCGACGGCGTCGAATTCCTCTTTATTCCAGACGTAGCTGTAATTGGAAAGGCGAAAACTTCGAACCATGAATATAGCACGCTGTCGGTGTAATACCCAAGCAGTGGTAATTTACTATGACAATAATTTGGATATGGGTAGGCCTACTACAAAATACAACTGCAAACTATTTATAATTTGTCTTTTTTCGAAATGCGAGTCAGTGCTAATCGTATATTTGTCCCCTGCATTATGATAATTGAAAATATTTTCGATGACATTTTTACGTCCACTTGCAGTATTTTTGACATGTCTTGGGAAATGCGAATTCTACTTATCATTGTATACGAAATTTAACTTTTACTACAGCTTGAGTAGCATTTAACGCTGACTACTTTGACCACCTTTGACATTTGTCCATTGACTCTACGAGACAACACAACACACCTAGAACGTCTTTTTCCGAGCAACCATTCGGTAATTAAGTTTCTCCCGTCTCTGCGGTCTCCCTTTTGAGCCATCCCTGAATACGCTTCGTCCGACGTTCCGAGAGGCCGCATATGAGCACGGCCGCCACCGAGTATTACCTGTGTAACACGCATGCTGCTTTCATACGCTGACATATTATGGATCACAGTAGCGACTTACGTTTATTCCTTTGTTATCAACAAGTTGTCTGGATATGTCTCGGCAGCCTTGTCTCTTGGCTGAGGCAGGTAGCTTTGCGTCCGAGTACCATCCGCGGCTAGGCGACTTCGCGTAGGCCGCTGCGGGCGTGGCGTGTTGTACTCTGGTAGTCGTAACAACACCGGTAGATTTACCTAATGATTTTAACACACTGTAAGACTACGTTGCCTGATCCCAAGTGGAATGGTAATAATGCTCACCGGCGGCAATGGCGTTTTCTAGTACGGAGGCTGCCGAATGTCGTTTGATCGATGCACAGTTCCGCGAGCTCGCTAGCGCCGATACTCCCAGCATTGAGGATCTTGTTTTAATTCCGCAAAGAAGTGCAGTAGCAGTAGCCGCACTGTCTGGCGTTTGATGATCAACTGAAAAACGCGGGATAGGTTGAAAATCAACGAAGAAGTTTGAAGTACATAGAACTCTGACGGTAACCTACAATCCTGCATGGAGTCCGTTCACTAACATGATGCATTAGTTTATACGTTGCATGTAATAATGCCATGGTTATTGAACACCGTTTGCGTTATTAAATAGTTTGTGACACTATAGCGTAGCTAAATATCTGATTATCCAGAAGTGTTGCCTCCGCAAAGAAATGCGACAACACGTCAATCTGATTTCTTTACCGCTGTATGTTTTCATGATTCCCAAATGCGGCATAGCGTCGAGCGATGTGAGCGTCTCTTCTCCAGGGGCACGGGGATTTTGCTTTTGCGCTTTGTGCATTCTACCGGCGACAACAGACGCCAAACTCATCCCATCGCCAATAAATAATATAACGTTTTTTGCTTTATTGGTGTTGAGCTCGTTGAACTTGATAATGCTGTTGAAAACGTCTTCTGCTCCCAATTCATCCCAATAGCTTCCGTGTAGCTCTTTCCTTGGTATGGGACCTGTAATGTATCATGTTATTCAGTAAAACGCGCTTGAGGGCTTTAAAGACTATTGAATTCTCATATTGGTAGGGCATGGTAGGCAATGGATCGCATTCAATCAATAATACAGGAATCAATCCCTGGTTCTTACCTTGACCCATGCATAATCCAAGCATCATCAATAAAAGCATCACCGAACAAGTTCGGCCTGAAATTCCCATAATTTTATTGATATAGTTCTATTATTAATTAGTATAAAAGTCGATTCTGAAAATCAAATAAAAAATTGTCACGCGTTACACAGCCCCTCAGTTGACCACGCGTTGACTGTAAATCAAGCAACAAACTCTTTTTAACCCGAAGTATCTGAATAAGGTTTCGTTGACGGAAGTAACATATACGACGGAAATATGATTTTTTTTTGGATGTATGCATCTGACTCAACACTCAGATATGACATGCATTGGGCCTTTCTAAATCGTTTTATTCTCTTTGCGTTATGTTCGGCAATAATTTCCTTAATACTTTACATCACACAAAAACGTCATATCATCGGCAGATTCATGAAGTCACCAGGGTTGCGCATTTTAAACCGTACGTTATGCACACTATGTGTGACGTTGTGGTCGCTACCAGGATAAAAAGTACATTATCATTGAGAAAGAGTTGAAAGGGTTTTTACTACAAGACAAACAGTACATTCAAATAGACTGACTAATGGCCATGCAAGATGAAAATATGTAATCCATCCACTGATGGAAAAACAGGTCAACCGCATATATGAGACCGGCACTATTGGATGCTAACTTCACAGGACGGCAGAGGATCGTTCGCTTGATAAGATACTTAGGTTCTATGGTCAGCTAGCCCGGCTGCGACGAATATGCACCAATAGACAAACGAACGACTTAAATACCCGTGCTCGACGCATCTTGCCTCCTATAGTTTCGACTTATCACGAAATCATTGTCTACACATAATTTCTACGTAGGACAGCTATTTTCCTCCGCGATAAAACAGTATATGTTCTCACTTTGTTAGCATGATATCATGTGTGGTGACGTCAGACATGACTAATTATGTTCACCTTGGTGTATATCGTAACGCGATTACGAAAATTCAATTTGATCATTCGTATTACTACTTGCCAGGCAATCAAGTACGTTGCGTGCCGATATAAATCAGTTTTTTTTCTTGAGATATCTAACGCGTACATTATACGCCAGGTATACTATAGGCAAGCATGCATTGCATATACAGACGCGTATTGCGTACGGTAGTTCATGGTATTAAGTAATTCAAAAGCTATGGAAAATGCCTCTTTGTCAACTATGCTCTGTGTGGTTGGTTTCAAGATCAATGACACGATGAAATCCCACAGCTAACGGTCATTGTTTGACTAGTCAATTCGTATGTGAAAATGTGCGTCACGTAAAAAGTTTTGCGTTGCTTGAATTTTTGCTCTCGCGCACGTACAATCGTAGATGCGTGTACGTTACCGAGTTTCTGATGATGCAACTATAGTGAGATACTGACATTGCGTGACACTGATCATTCGATCTTATACGGTCACCTTACTACAAATATCCCGAAATGACACAATAATTACGCTGGCCAGTTCAATGTCACAGATAACACGACGTAACAACATTTGATGAAATTTATTGTTTCACTCTATATTTTTAGCGATCATGGCTAATATTCATGGTTGATTCAAAAAATGGCATTAGTTTTTCACTACCATCGATCATGAACCCTCTGTAGAGCAAGGGTCGGCAACTCCCGGCTCTCTCATGTCTTCACTGCTGCTCTTCGTAAGTTGGAGGCGACATAAATGTATATTTCAATGATTCATAATGCACCAGTATTCTACATCGATTTTGATCTACAGTTATTGTTTATTTCACAGTAATCGAAAGCAGTTTAACATAGTAGACCTGCTGTTGCGGTTTCTTATTGTTCACGATATTATATTGTCAGGTGATCGTGAATTCGAGATTATGAACGCTCTGGGACGTTCCAAAGCGGAGTTTGGAATCATTAGTGTCACGTTGATTCCGATAATATGGTGCTCGGATCATATTATCTAGTTGCGTCAGTAAGACTTTTACCGTGACCCATAAACTACCTCCCAGACTTAGACAGTTATAGATAATTCTATAGAGCACAAAATTAGATTAATAAACGCAAAGTACCGGTAATCTGATTCTAGTCTAATTTCTGAAATGTTTCTATATGCTCTAAATATAATTCTAATCAAATTCCTGGTTTTCCTGGAAATGCTATACTAGGAGAACGGTATAGGGCAAATCGAGCCAAACTTGTTGTACAGATATTTACTATTCTCATGTGCAACAGTATGAAATTTGATTTGATATGAACTGAACTTCATTCAATTTCAAGTTTTCACGAATTTAGTAATTCTAATATAAATTTGACTTTAAAAAAACTGTCTAGCTGTAATTCTAATTCCAAACTAAGTTGAACAAAAAAATCTAAAATTCTGATTTCAAACATATTTCTAGTCTAATAAGGAAAAAAATTGTAGCTATGATTCTAATTCTAATCTAATTTGGAAAAGCTGAAAATTTTCTAGTTGTCCAAGTCTGCTGCCACCAGGCCCTAGCACGCCGGAAGCAGCTCGGTATGTTTTTTCACTCAATTACAAGTACTAGAAGTAGTGATTTCCAAGAAAAGTGAGTCAAAATAAAGTACCCAAGTAAATAGCTTCAAAAAGGAGAATTGGTCGAGGGTCGCATACTTTTAAGGTCAATCATCAGTTTACTATACTTTCGGAATTACGTGCATCTTGCCGACTAACGCACAATGACATATTACGCTACAGAGGTGTATTTTCGTAAGCCTATTCACTATTCAGTTACAGGTGTCATTTCGCGCAATTGTTTTGCCAATTTCACTCGTGAAAGTGATACAAACATCTTTCAATACTACTGTTTATAATTAAACAAATCAAAGTATAAGAATTGAGAAGTTTTGCCTAAAAAAATTGCGTACTATATTTGTTATCTTTGTAGTTTCATATTATTACTAGGGCGATTTTTTTTAACCTAAAAATGGAATATTGTGACATTTTTTGACCTTAAAAAACCCACTTTTGACCAAATTTTGACCTAACGTATGTATGCAAATTAGGTGTTTTCCCACATAATGTTATAATTGTACTACTTATCTTAATTTCTGGTTCGAACTGTCTGTCCTGACGAAGTCTATGAAGAATTACAGTAGTTACATCACGTATTTTGGTAGATATAGTTAAAATTTGTTGTAGTACGACGAAAGATTCTTTCCTACATTCTCGGGTAGAAAGTGTCTGTCCTTACTAAGTAGCTTGCCAAGAATGGAAAAGAACGTTCAACAGTAGCAGCTGGTGGCGTTGTGCGTGCGTACACTGCTGGTGTTGCTTCATTCTGACAATGGTGTCTATCATAGGCTTACCATACGTCCTCTTTTAATAGGATTTGTCCTCTTTTTTGACTTTTTTGAAAGTGTCCTCGGAGGACGCCCTTTTGTCCTCTTTTTTGAGATTTTGTCCTCTTTTTTGAAAATTTAGGTCAGATTTAGAGCAAATTGCGAGTGATATGCCGCAAATTAGCACAGAAGTGAAGCTCCGGTGGGTATTTCGGAGTGAAAAACGGTGAATTTAGCTCTGAGCGAAAAGATGACCTTTTTTTTTAGTCAACTGATCACAAAGTGGGAAAAATTCACCGGTTTTTGAGAATTCTTCTCCGGTTTAGCAAGTATGAAATTTCTGAAAAAGTGTCTTCTTTTTAGATTTCCAAAATATGGTAAGCCTAGTCTATCACAATTTTTCATTATGCGCTTCTTCATATAAGAACCATGCAATGTCCACGCAGTCTTGCTTCAGTTAGGATATTGCGTTATGTTGAGCATTAGACCATGACCTAATGACCTAATCTTGACTTTTTTTGTCGTGTAAAAAAAAAAATCGTCCAAATTATTACGTTGAGGACGCACACTATACGTATATGTAGTCCTACAGTGGTTCTCAAACTTTATCGAGACGTATTTACCTCTCGCGACCCAAAACCCAAGCTTGGAGAGAAATGCGTTGCTAACGTTGGTACGATGCGTTTTTGTGGACAGTAGACATGTATGAAATCGATAAGGTAAATACGAGACGACCACTTGTCCGCTATGCAGCTTTATCAAACATAATTCATTTTTGTCGTTTTTGGCATTTTGGGGTCTGCAATCTCCGGACACACCAAGACGTTTTGGGCAACATGCGACTCCTTGAAATGCGCTGCCAAAAAGGTTTGCGGTGATAAAACCTTGGATTAAAATGACAGCCTCATGTCTGCCGAAACCTTCGATATTGCTATATGTCGAGGCGCCGATATCACCGGCGACCGGCGTCCGGTCCTTGCAGTTTGAACCGTGCGGTACAACTATGTCTCGCAGAGGATAATAATTCACTCGGCGGAGCAATCCGAATTTTTATTCTTGTTCGTCTCACGGAATGAGATTTCATTCTAGTTTGGTCTGGTAGGTGTGAGGGATTCCAATATATTTTGAGTAGAGAAAATTGTTAAAACTTTCCAGAAAAACCAGGCGTCAGATAAACCTTCAATGACGATAAACGGACTGGTTTGATACATGGGTGGGGGAATTTATTTCATCATAAAGCCACAGTGTCCAAACAGCTTTTGTGCACATATTGTATTCAGAGCCGAACACAGTATATGCTGGGAAACGATCGAAGTACCGAAAGAAGATCGGGCAAGGCGCGAAGAATTTTCTGCAGCCAATTCAAAAATTTTTACGCGCATTAAATGATATCTTAGGTGTGGTGGCGACTCACATATTGACCCTTCGCACACCATGCTCGGGTCGCGACCCATACTTCAAGAACCGCTGTGTTAGTACGCGATCAGTTAGTTGTCTGTTGCTTAAGGTGTTGGGTCTTGCGTTGTCTTATTTGAGATGTACGTATTGTGTAGGTCTACTTCATCTGTGCTTTGCTACAGAATAAGTTTAATAAAGCCAATCTCTAGGTCAGAACAATTTATGAAACTCATTCTTACAGCTCTTATGGACAAGGTATTACTGAAACCTCAACGTCATGACGTCGAGCCAGGCTTGGAGACCGCGGCTGATGAATTCAAACAATGGCTTAAAATGCTCAACTACTATTTGGAAGCTTTAGCAGCCGCTGAATGCGTTGTCTTATTTGGACTGTACCTATTGTGTATTTCATTTGTGTTTTGTTACGGAATAAGTTGAATAAAGCCTATCTCTAACTCAGAACAGACTGGTAAGTGAACGTGGAAGTGGTCTGAATAAATAATAACTTGAGTAATAAGTGAAAGTATGGAAAATCTACTTGAGTACTCCGAACAAGTAGCAGTACTGAGTTACTGACCATCGCTGCGTGTATTCATGCGCGAGTGCTCAAGTCTCACTAAAGTGGTGGGCACGGTATATTATTCGAATTGAGTATTGCAGTATTTCTCCCGAACGCATGCAACTTATCACGATTCATATGCTCATTATTCGACAATAGTCCGTGATCTGCCCGGGGGTTTTCCGACTACGCGCGATTACACAGACTTCCTACTATGCCAGGCATTCGACGGTGCTGAATTATATTTTATTGACCATAAATCCCACCGCAATTGCATCCATATTTGTGAATTGAATNCGATTTCCATGAGCAAAATCTAAATTTGAATTTTGAGCACAATACTAACCTATATGATNCAATCGTCGAAAGGACACGCTGTCATGAGATAATTTATCACAGCCTTCGAAGTATATGACTTGTATCACACGTCCGCTTTCGCGACTGAATACTTTCAGATATCAATAGGCCTATTCAGCGCTAGGGAAAATACCTATTCCAATAATATAATAAATATACGTTCATTCTGCGTAAGAAACCCTTTAGTCAGCGCCGATAACGAATGCTTACTCGATTCGACAAAAGATATCACCGAAGTACTTAGGAATACCATGATTAGTGGACATGGACAATGATCTTCCTGCAAAATTGATTCGGCAGTTTCTGTGTACCTTAAATCAGGAAGGTGAACAATAGCCGTCGTAAACACGCGTTCGGCCGAATTCAACTTCAGAATATAAATAGGCTACACAGTTTTACCTTTACAGTCCTAGTGGCTAGGCAAAGTATGCGCAGTAGTGCGTACACGCCTCAGGCGGGTTAGTCAGAGGTCGGCCACAGAATTGCGGCTTCATTGTTGAAGGCTTGTCCAAGACCTGCATAGCAGTGGTTCTCAACCGGGGGTCCGCGAAATCTCTAACTTTGAAATATNGTTGATAACCTAATTTGTATTTCTTTAAATCAGGGAAATCACGAGGCAGTTTCACTTCATCGATGCTACAACTTAAGGACTCCCATCAACAGAATGGACGTTTTNTTTGGGCTGATGGAAAAATAAAAAAGTAGGAGTATGTCAATTAGGGTGACTTTGAGATGTTTGCAAGNACCCATTTTCTCCTGAGATATACATAACCAGTATTCCAGAATAACTTAAAGATNAGCTTCTTGATAGAAATGATTAAGGCTGGACGTTATATTATAGTCATTACAAAATATGTTTTTCAATTTTTGGGTCATATATGTTGCGATCATACCCAAATGTCTCGTCGGAAGCGGAAATGTACTTTCGGCACTCGTTCATATCAAATCGAAGGCGCGGATTTTCGAGGCACGATCACGTATTTCAAGAAATGCAGTCACAGACATCGCTTCCAAATAAAATTCTANACAATTTCTACTGAATNACAGGAAGTTATTTTCAAGAAAATACATTTTGCTGCTTTTTATCAAGCCTACAGTGAATATTTGCACAGGGCAGATTACGGCTNCAGGATAATTGAGCTAAATTTGAACTAAAACTTTGGGGGATCGACGGGTGTCTATGACGGTTTAAAAGGGGTCGGCAAATACAAAAAGGTTGATAACCACCGACCTAATGGCTCCTGCTCGCCGTCCCATCCGCGTAAGCGATGTCTTACAATGGGATATTGGATTGGCCTTATTGTATAAAATCACGAATGTAGTTGTAGCACAATCNATAGTAGTACTACAGCAACAACAACCATAACAGCAANAACATGCCTTAATTTTTCCCTTATTCAGACTGCCACGACCTAAATGATCAGGTAATCCACACGTTGGCTAATAATTCTGTCGTGAGTTGATATAAGCATAGACTGGGAATCATTTGTGTACGTAACATAAGTAATGACAAATCNTGTGAATGTTGTCCACGGCCGGACACAGTGAAAAAATTCGCGCCGAATCACTAGAAGACTTGGACAGCTAAATAATTCAACTATCGAATTAGAGCGAAAGGCGGGTAAGCCAATTATAATNTAATTTGTGAAATGTTTATGCTCTGATTTTTATTCTAATATATTTTCTGGTCTTCCTGAAATGCTGCAGGAGAATTGTATCGTGCGGAACGAACCTAGCTATTTCTAATTGTCCAGGCCTGTGTACACCAGGGTTGCCATACGTCCGGAATTTCCCGGACATGTCCGGGATTTCACTGAAAAATCTGCGTCCGGGAGGAATTTCTAAAATATGCCTAAAAGTCCGGAATTTTGAAGGCTTGAAGCAGGCTCAAAAGTTTTTCGTAAATCAACATAAACAATATTATTTTCAAGCGGATTTATGCTGTTTAAAATTGTTCTTCGCGCCGCGCGCGAGTCAATACAACGTATAATGATATTAGTATGGGCTCCAGGCACCACTCTCGCCAAAAATGCAATCAAAATAAATATAAATAACCATCATTTACTGACATAAGTCTGATTGTAATCGCAATTATAAGCTAACACGGTATATTCCTAAAGTTGGTTAAGGCCGATTGGATGCTTCAATCATAGACAGTGGTTCCAAATTTTGGGGTAGTCCGCCTTTATCTGAAGATCGCGATGATGTTGGACGTAATCAGCTTCCTAGGCCGTGAGTAAGTTTGAGCAAGCTCATTTTTTTAATAATCAGCTTATCAAGTTTTGAGCTTTGCCACGGAACATTTTCAAGTGGGAAATGAGGTCGCGAGCATAAAAGGTTGGAAATCACCGGATGTGCAACCTTCTGGTACATTTTATAGTAGCCTAATATACAGTGTTGGGATGACTCGAGTCAGACTCGAGTCAACTTTTTCGNATGACTTGACTTGACTCGAGTCACTTTGCAAAAATGACTNGACTTGACTTGACTCGNCGCTTCANAAATGNGGATTGACTCGTGACTCGGAGCAAAATTTACGAGTCAATTTCAAGTCATCTAAGTAAACGGTGTNAATTAAATCGCTGCATCTCTTTGNTGTTNGGATTGTTCNCGATACGCCGGTGTGACTTGTGAGAGCAANCAGTCATTCACAGATTGTACTTNTCACTGNTCCTCCATTGTTACATCACAAATATATTGACCGAAAACGAAATGATCACAGCTNACGTTTATGTACTAGCTGTNGAATAATCTAATAACTACGTATCTCTGTTTGTTAGANGGCTCAGTNCTTACATCGCGAAGTGCCNAGCTTAGCCAACCCTNTAGTATGATTTGAATNGAACGAATNTAGTTTATGCGTTTATAATCTCANGGATGTGTTNATGGGTAGTGTATTGTACCATANNAATTTGTTTCAACTTCTCGNCGCTTCGTATTNGATCCTCCATTTTAGCAGCTCTAAGAGTTCGTGANTGATACAACGCCTTTTTGCACGTATATTTAACCNTGATACTCGTTATTTGATTCAANNGATATCACCAACCAATCTGTCATTCACACAGCTAGCAAAATGTAATGACTTTGAATCATCACTCATACTTCGAAAATTCAATTTGACTTGAATTGTGACTTGACTCGTGACTTGACTTGACTTGACTCGA
>ATSW01004582.1:0-21011 GCA_000444245.1 Botryllus schlosseri
GGTCTCGCGGACCCCCGGTTGAGAACCGCTGCATTAAACATTGCACCTGGACTGTTGCTGACTGTAGCTGGAGAACTTTCAGATCGAATTTTTATACGATGATCCTCCGGCAAGTCGTAAGGGTCATATTCCTGAACGCAAAAGTATCCCGTATAAAAGTAGAAACACAATCACAAAAAGTGTTCGAAATCCAAGTAACGTCACAGAATAAGCTGTGAAATAGCTTGTCTCGATCCCCGATCTTAGTCTGATATCAATGGATGATATTTAAGCAACGGCACCAGTCAATAGCCAGTATACCGATGACAATGTATGTCCACTGCCTTACATCCACGGGTGTAAATAACAGTGCTAAATCCACATAGGAAAATTGAACATTGCTGGGTGAGGAGGTGACAGTTGGTTTGAGGTAGTTACTTGCGTTGTTTCAGACAAAGACAGACTCGAAGGCGGGAACATTGTAGACTTGTGTATTGTACATTTTAGGCGAGAACAAAGTAAACGCCAGTTGCACATGATCATAAATTATTCCCAATTACCCATTACCCGATCACCAAGCCCATAAGACGTTATAATGAGTGATATTCGATTCAGATTCTAATCACTCGCGTACTCGATTTTACCCAGCACTAACAGCGATATGAGACAACACTGCAAGTCACGATCAGTAGTATTACTGCACACTACGAACACTCGAACACGTTAAATTCAATCAGTCAGTTACTCGGGATCGTCATAATCGAGAAATCTTACGCCTGATTTCGGAGAGAAGGCAGCTTGAAATGGGCCGGGTGAAGTCGATTGTTCGGAAGACGTGCGTCGCTTGTCGACTTTCGCATAAAGAGGATCGCGTTCGTCTGCGGGCTTCGGTTCGAAGTTTTGTGACTTGCTCGGAGGGATCCGCAGTTGCGTCCGATCGCCTGGGAAAAGCGGTATTACAAGATACTGGAGTGCAGAACAAGTTTTCCAACGATACAATAACATTTAAGGAACAGTCATCCAAAAATCGACAGATGCCTTTAGAAACAAAGCACTTCTACCTCAAGTAGATTCTGGCTACTTGCGTTACTTGAGTGTTTACTACTTCCTGTCTTTAAGCAAAGATGCTGACTTTCAACACATTCCGATTTTGAAACAGACATAGCGTAATTGTCGAGTTTCCGGCTTCGTCATCGGTAGGTCGAGGGTTCGATCCCCAGCCGGGTCAGACCAGAGACCTGATTATTACCACTGGTACAGAGGTGTGCATAACTACCCCACTTGGCGCTCAGCGTTACCGGGATACCATATAGGGGTGGTGCTGCACCTTCGTTGTCCAACGACCTATTCCTATTCGGTTTTGGGAGAACTTTTGGGTGTTAAATCGTCAAAATAACTTTGCGGAATATTCATCAATGTAATCGCCAAGTATATTTTCAAAGATTGAATCTATTTGCAGCATCGTTAGTCAAAGATGCATCTCGGTATTTCAAAAGTAGCCAACGGTGATCAACTGACAAAAATGTACAAACCCTCAACCAAATCTGCTTTTTATAAACTACCGTACTTTTACTGCTAAAGCGCTTTCCAGACTTTTCCTTTCCTTCCAGTAGTTTCGACTTATTTCAAATTTCTATTTCCGCTTGTAATTGAGCACAAATTTACAACACTCCAACTTTTACTCAAGTAGCAACGCTCACTTACTTAGAGACAACCTCTTGGATATCAAGCAGCATTTACCATGCACGACTAAACATGGGCATCTATAAAACCGCTTGTTGGTTATAAAAAAGGAGCGTCGGAATTCGAGCGAGGTCGTAAAAAAGTTACAAAGCGATAAATCGTTTGTGGCATGACATCGCATCACTTACCTTGTTTCTGATGGTTGGGCTTCTCCGATTTGGACCTTTTAATGCCGCTTTCGCCTGATTTTCTGTCTGGTACAGGCGACCTTTGCACTTGCTGGATTTGTCGTCTGCGCCCACAAAGAAGCAAGAAATGAGTTGACAAGACCGAAGTCATACATCCGGCACAACTCCAAAATTCACAAAGGCTTAACGACGCTGCTTTGCACAGAAGGGATTCAAAGAAATTAGATCGAATTTGCAGTCTACCAAGAGTGCTTCAAACTGCACCGCTCATCTCATTATTCAATCAAAGGAGTTATCATAAATCACTTGACACTTTGAACGAGGCGTTAAAATATTTAACGCACAGCGGGTCAGAGTTGGATCAATTGTAGTTGTATGCATGCCGCAGCCTATCTCAGTTATAATTTACTGCACTAATCTGCCGCAACATTCATCAGTTTCACTTTTAGATATGCACCAAAATACATATTTACCTTGGTAACTGATGCCAGTAGCAAAACGAATACTAACAAGCTGGTTGAATTTAGTAGAGCAATCAAAATGGAAACCAGTGTGCTAGGTAGAATATCAGAGGGTACCATAAAATGGAATAGGTCCGAAGTATGGTAATATAATGTAATTTATTTGGATAATCTGTGTAATTACTTCAACTTTGCTATGGTACACTGCTAAGAGTTATTTTCGTAGCTAGTTTCACACACATCCACTATGTCCTTGAATTTTCCCGTCAACCAGTGGCCACCCCCACGTCAAGACTATATTTGCTAAGCAATACAGCCACACCATGTAAATACACATTTCATCCTTTGGCATTCCAAAATAGCTGTTTAGATCGAGTATATAATCACTAACTAATAGAGATCAGGCATGTCGACTAACGTCCTTGAAAACAGCGACTGTGACATACTACCTACCAGTACGACGAACAAGATATGAAATTATATCATTTGAGAAATCATGTGATAGAGATTAACAAATAATCGAAAAACAGTCCATCACCCATAACTACAGTTAATCACAACTGGAAAGGTTAATAAACAGTGTGAGCATGCAGATAATTGAGGTCACCGCTCAATCCGTAGTGAAGGAATCCTCACAAATGTTAATCGGACATGCACCCCGTGAAATCGCCACCGAACGCCCGAGAGTCCCATTATGTGACGCACTACAACCGTACCGGCACTCAAGTCCGAATCATCGCCACCGAGGCAACAGCAATAGCCTGCTCGGTTTTACTCAAAATGCTTTGAGCATAGAATCTTGAGCAGAGGTGGTCCGAGTAGACATCGTTCAGGTCTAAGTAGCGGTAACATCGCAAATTTCTACCATAAGTAGCAATTACAAAGTGAGTAGAAAAGTAGATATACTCTAGGCCTAGTTTTCCCGGAAAAGTAGAAGCCGTATAAAATCCCAACCGCTCGAAAAAGTAGTACAAGTAGGCAAAACCTACTCGAGTACTCCAAAAAAGTAGAAGCACTTTGCGACTGACCATCTCTGATCTTGAATCGAGCGCCGCACTTGGTACTCAACTACTAGTCGACCAGACACGAGCATAGATTTAGATTTGAAAGATGCGGATCAAATGATTTTGGCCAGACATAAATTATGAATGTGTTCAAGTTGGATTTGGACGTGTAGGCATAAAGTTATTGGTAAAATTCCGACTCGTGTAGATGCCCGGCAAAGCTATGCGAGAGTCTATTACCGCTGCGACCCAGGAAAAAGGATTACAGAAATATCAACTCCATGAAGGGGTGGTCAACCTACAATCTTACCCTTTCTCAAAAATAGTTTTGGACCTGTCCACCAGGCCTTGCAGTTTCCGATTTCCCTTCTCGGAACCCTCCTTCTCCACCAACTCGGCCAAAGTCGGGTTCGCGACGACCGACTTGACCTGATCGCGTTTCAACGAGTCCTCGTACTCCCTCCGCTTCTGCGCTACCACGCCCCGACCCAAGCTGCCGTCCAGAGACGGGACGGTTTTCGCGTCGGCCTGCGGCGCCGCGTGCGAGCTTTTCGAGAATTTCTTCACAAAGCTGAATATGGACTGAGCGCCGGACGAGGAGCCGCTGCCGCCGCCGACTTTTTTCGAGGTAGCCTGCGGAGCCGGGAGCCACTTTGCGTCGACTGAACCGGCGGCGTTGTCGGTTCTCGACGGGTTTTGCGGGTCGTAACTGATCCCGATGTGGGTTTTATTGCGCGGAGACCGGGGGCGAAGATGTTTTTTCTTCTTGTCGGTTTGCTCCGCTTGATCGGAAGACTTTTCGCGGGCGCTGTTAGTGGTTAGTGAAAGAAATTCAATTGTAAAATGGCACGCAGGCGTATCGACTACTCATAAGTAGTGTTTGGCACAATGATTCCAGCGCACGAATCCGAATCAAGTACTGCAGATTTTTTCGAGTAATAAAATATACACTCCTTTCCGCTAACATATACTTTATCAACTAGAGTTATATTGCTTCAGTCCCCAACGTGGAAGTCTTGAAACTTCAGTCGGTGCATTTCTGTGAACCAATCAACCCACAACACTGTCACAAAGCGCAACAGATCGGTACGGTAATAGAAATACTTGATTATGTGAAACTAGCAGTACTTTCTTTGTGGTTACGTGGTGCTTATTTGAACTTTACCCATCGTCCACATTCTTACGTCATGGTGACTGATACTTGAATAATTAATACTCAATTCGACATCGACTCATTGGTACTCGCCCGGCTTACACGAGAACGTTAAAGATTACGACGATGCTACGTTAATGATAAATAATCTGGACCATAGGCGCTGAACTCTGATTTTCCCTAGGTATGCGAGATCGATGACGTCACAAAGGGATGACGTCATAGTGCGCCAGAATTGGCAAATTAGCCGACTCGCAAGCGTTCAATATCACCTGGCACTTGTATATGGTGACAAAATTACGATATGATTAGGCAGGCCGCGTAGCCAGCCGGCCGCTTGCTGAATTGATTGAATCCATTTCAAATTTACCAAGGTGGCATCAGTTTATTATGGTTAAGAACATGCACCAATGCCGATAATACATCGATCGGATCAGCATCCTTGTGTAATATACTCGACACATCACGCTACCATAAGATTACCAACGCGTGCGACTGTGTAGTCAATTATCGAACTCGCAATCTCCGCAACATATTCGCCAACACACGCGCCGACAATCGGGAGATTTCAATCGCTCCGCCTCGAGAACAAATGAATACGCATCTTCGGCGACGGCTAATAAGGTTGCAGGAATTATTTTCCCAAATAGAAAGTCTGTTCTGGACTCTATTCATTAGTGACTTTGATTTCATAGGAGTTAGAAGTTTCAATATCAAGAGCCTGCAAGACATTCTCTGATCGTTCTGTTTTAGTATTAGCGTTCGTCAAAATCAATTACGCCGCTGTCTGTTCACGGTCAGTATGTATTTCAATCAATTCCGTCCATGTTCATTGTTCAATGTCTGAGCCAGTCTGACATCACAATCACAGAAGAAGCGATAGTTCCGGCCGGCGCATAAGATATCATGTTCCTTCACAGCAGATGACAATCGCAACATTTCGCGCATATAGAAATTAACATCTTTAGTATCAAGTTCTCGGTCTTGTTGCCTCGCGTTGCGTCTTCTGACCACTCGCGTTTGATCAAATATTCAGGCGCATAGCCGAGTTGTTATGGAGTGTGTTCTATAATGGAATCCGCATCGATTTCAGGTGGTTCAAACTTTTATAACTCAAGCCTTGACTCGCATCTTCTGATGGTTATTGGTCATGTTCAAGTATTAGCGGAAATCAAGTACGCATGTACGCACAAGTCACACATTTTTGCGGACATTCGATGTCAGTAAGTTTCGTGATATCAATCTTGAATCACAACCGATAGATAGGAGCCAAAGCATGCTAGGCCGGAGACGCGGTAGTTAGGCCGGCAATGATATATTTCGAACCACGCCAACGCAATTGTGTAGGCCTAGGATGTTATCGTGCGCAGGCCAGTGATGGTATAGTGCGCACCGAGCCTATTGCCGATGCGATTCATCAAGCCAGCGCAACTAGACCTGACGGAGACGGGATAAATCAGGTCTGCGACGATTGCGCGCGGTAATCAATGACCTAATTTCGCAATCATCTCAGCGTCGAAATCGCGTTGCGTTACATTGTGCACAAACGATTCTCGCAAATTGGAAACGCGCTTCCGGCTAATTGGCCGTGGCCCCGCGCAACACTGATAAAATACGGACAACTGAATTGTAACTGAAGGACGGAGTTTCGTTAAGCGCCTGAACGTATTGCTGTCTGTTTACTTACGTGTTCAGCAGCACTACGAAACGCTCATTTCTAAATCGATCAATTCACCACCCAGTCAGTAACAGACCAAACCGAATTCTGGGTATGCCGCATACCCAAAAAAATTCCTAGGTATGCGCGGCATACCTAGCATACCTGAGTTCAGCGCCTATGATCTGGACCACTCTTGATTGGAACAATCAATAATAAGATCCACTCAAACGGCAATTGAACCACAGTTATTATTTCAATCAAACATGCAAATCTAATCATCGACTATCGTGGACATGCAATCACATAACTGCGCATGCAGACGCGGGTGCCGCGTCACGTGTGAAGATAGGATTGAAAACGCGGGTCGAGACACTCACGCGAGAGCCGAAGCAGGGGAAGACTCTCTCCGTTTCGCTCCCTTGGTGTCGGGGTGAAGAAAATCTAAAAATTGACAACAGTTCATTCATTGCGTCGGGACATTATTGGCATATAACGCGATGGGGCAGTCATTGATAATGGAACGCTGGGAAATTTTACTCGGGTACGCACTACGCATGGAGGCAATGTGTTCCAACTCCAGTCTAGCTACTACAGACAAAAGGAAGGCGGTATATTTTCGTCCAACACCGGTTCGTCACATTAGGAATGCCTATGCTGGACATATAATGTGCAGGGGTGAACTTTGCTCGGGTATGCATGAAAATGGAAGCAATGCAATGCGATCCAAACCAAAGCCAAGCTACTACTATTTCCATCTGCGCCTTCACAGTGCTTCGTCGACAAGATGGGAAGGAACTGCTAAGACGTCCGATTCCAGAAATTCTTTTCACAATGTCGATACATTGACCATCAATCCACAGTATCTGGCATTTGACACTGACTTAAATTCAAACTTCCTACTTGATCAAAATTGAAACACTCAAGTGTATTAAGTATGTATAGGTCATTTTAGGAGTCCTACAGGGTGTAGTGTAATTGTACTGTACTCTTACCAGCATAGTATAAGAGAACCAAACATTGTGTAATACTGTTGCAATCAAGTCATTCCAATTCCGTCATGGATCGAACAGAAAGCATGAATGACAAGATTACTGTATAAACCTGGTTTCAAATAATACTAATAAAGGGTTCAAATCAGCTGATACAAAAACACAGGAATAAATAGCATGGTTTATTGGTTATTATTTATTACTTCGAGAACTTCATGCTGATATAGTAATCATTCCGAGTTCTGACACAGTATGTAAACATACAATGCCTAGCGTGGGTATCAATTGCTGAACACCTTCTCATTTTCCTTAGCATGATCCTTGTTTGTGGCTAAGTCTGAATGAGTGTAAAGCTGTGAACTATACACGTTAAACGAGTTAATAGCAATTACACTGTGGAATTGTAATCATAGTAGGTAGTTGTAGCCAATGTCCTGTGCAGTACAAAATACAGCCATTTGTGACAGTGCAATTCACTTATATGCTGACTCATAGTGATAGCATCTCATTAGAATATCGCCAGATGGACGAGAGCACCATAAATCATGCAGCAAGAATAAAATTATGAACTAAGCATATTGACGCAGTTCACTGACTCACAAAGATGCACACGTTGATTCAGAATGAATACTTATAACAGGATAAGGTGCACCATTGAATATTTGAATGATCTCGTTTCAATAAGCATTACTATATAGCTGGCTCATGGTAAAAACCTGATTGCCTTAATCAAAATATACGTTGCAAGAATACATTTATTGAAGCCATTGATGAATGGCTAGATATACGACATTACGACAACCCAGACAGCCAGCCATCCTTAGGAATATGTGACACGAATCAAGCGATGAGCACTCGCATTCACACAAAAATATTAATCGATATCATGACGCATCATATTTATTTCAAAGCATTTACAAATACAATCATAAGTTCCGACTTCTCAGACTAGCCAAGACATAGTAGAACAAACATTCATTTCAACAAAATTGCAGGATATGCCGTCTTTGATCTCTATGCAGATTGCATCGCGGTACCACCATTAGATATACCATGCATCATACACTCACAGTCCGCTAATAATAAGATATGGACATTTGCCTATGTCACGAAAAAATCGTGAAGTTCAACTGCTCAAGTAATTGTGAAACAAATCGTACCAGTACAGATTCAAAGCTATGCTAGTAGGCTATGCTTTTGTGAAAGCATGTACAAAAAATTATAACTTTCAACAAATACCATTTACAAACATAAGCAGTAGTTTAAAAACGCCAACTGTCAAAAAACATATCATAACTCATATTTACACCCCATTAGAGAGTTGACAGCTTATGTCAAAATCCTGTTGATTTCTGGATGAAAGGTTTTGGCAATTTGGGGTTAGGGCTTGTCTTCTTACATCTAAAATAACTAATTTATATATATCTTGTAATGTATTGTATCCATAACCAAACCAGTGGACATCCTTGCTTTTACACCATGCAAGAAACCATGCATCACATGTTCCACTTTCAAGTAGGGATTACATTTATTACCTTAGTACCTGGCGTACCATTGAAAATTGGCAAAGCAAGAGGACTCATTCAATCCATAAAATAATCTACTTTAAACAAGTATCGAGTTACATTGGGTAAGTACTGAAACATTATCCAATCAATGAAATTCCATAAAATCCACACTGTATACTTCTATTCAATCCTGCGTGTACTTAACATTGTACAGTACAGTGTACACAGATACACTATGTTGAAAATTACGTAAATTATAAATTTGTAAATTATGAGTGCCAAGGCGCAATACTTGTCAGTCCTATCTCGCATGTATAAATATAATGCAAGCATAATTCAAGGAACATGTAACACGAAAAAAGTTTCACGTTTGCCGTGAATGAAGCTACATTCATTTTATGGATGTAGGCCTACTTCAACTGAAAATGCATAGCCTGTAAGCTACAAGAAGATTAATGAAGATATGAAATGAGAAAATTGTAGCTATCTGTCAGTAATTGCAGTGCTAAAAACACAATAGGCTTAAGCATTAGCCTGAGCCAGGGGTTCTCAAAGGGCGGGCCATGGCCCACTGGTGGGACACAGAGCATTTTGAGGTGGGCCACAGAGCTATTTAGAAAATTTCAGAATTAATGTAAGTTTAGTTATATTTCTTATGTTATTCGGTAAAAATATATTCGTATTATCTAATTATACATAGGCTACATAAAGCTTTTCATCCGACTCTGATTAGACGTAGTGGCACGTATGAAGTCAGCATGTACAATTTGAAAACGTCAGGGAGAAACGGTGGCTTTGGATTTTTCTACTGGCTATGACAACCTACGGCCAACAGCAACTAAAATAATTTCAAGCCTATAATAACTGGAAGATAATGCTGAAGTAACCAAGTATTCCAGCAGGGTCATATGTCGTATGACGTTGAAAAGGGCATGCAATGAACTCGCAATGAAGTGCAATTGATGTACAGATTTACTGTACTTCGGCAGGCCGAATTATTGTGAGCTCAAAATAGCCATAATTGCAAATTATTAGCAACTTCTGGCGGAGGTATACTGCACCACCGCAACGAATCTTAAATGGATGAGGATTTATCGGAGCGCATTAATCTTTGAAGTCGATTTAAAATGTCCGGCCTGGAAATCATTGTAAATAATGAATGAAAGAGTCACAGAAATTGATTGTATCATTGGATTGAAGATTCGGAAATCGTAACTTCAGTTGTTTTGGTACAAGACATACAAAGTACATCATGCATATTGAAAAATCTTTCTTCACTTCTATGTAGTACCCCATTCACCAATGAATTGTTCGATGCTGGCCCAGAATGATTATAATATTCCCCANAATAGTATCACTNAAGTCCCAATCACACAGTGCGGGGATCTGATCATTGTGTTTCGCGANGCGAATNGAGCAGCGGACGNAAATAATCTACTTANGAGTTTTAGCTTATGATCTACCAGGGCCGTAACTGCCGCANCCNCACCCCCTTTTGGGGGAACTCGAAGGGGCCNAAGATTATTNCGTTGGTCGTTTGTTGGAGGATATTTATTTAACTTGAAATTNTGTTCGCGCTTCGCGCGGTTTCGTATCCCGNNAGNTTGAGATTTAAATANCATCAGTTACAGAAANATGCGCATATTTTAGAGAAATAGGCATATCNGCGCTGTCCATATGACCATGCATTNAACAGGATTATGGCTCTAAGATATCAGGTGAGCCACAGCACATTTTTAAACCGGAAAATGGGCCACGGCCAAGAAAGGGCTGAGAACCCCCGGCCTAAGCAATGGTTGAATGGAGTCACAATTAACTCATTTCATTTCAGTTGGCTAACAATGTTTGATAACGCCACTATTTCAATAGGCCTACTGCAATGATGTTGTAGTCAGGTAATACAGAGTCGGCTCGTAAAACTGCATTCAGTACAGAGCGTTCTGGATGAGGATTATTAACCGATTGCAATATTATAAAATGGATAGCTTCCTGCTGCCGGTACATCTCAATGAAACTTGACACATGTACATATATATCAAATATTATAACTTGTGTCGGACAGGACAAATTCATTAACGCTACAAGTAGAAATACACAGACTTTACCAAGAACACACTAAATTATCTCAACTTCACTAAAGCATTTGTATCTACAAAAGCAACTACAGAGCATGAGCCAAACTCTCAACATGAAGGACACTTGTTACAGCAAAAGAAGTGGGCTTATATACTCTAAGAAGGTTGAAATGAATGGACAATTATCATAGCTTGATAACTACTATGTGCAGATTTTTGTTTGATGACAAATTCGCTGCTGCATTGTAAACGGTCATTCTGCAACCAAAGATGAGAAGAGGGAATATACGTCAAGGCAAGAACTTACTTCAGAATTTCAAAAGATTGGCGGTTAAACAGATATGGAAGCCTCAGCTCTGGCGAATACTGTAGGCCTATCAGTAATGGAAATGAAAAGCTATAGCCAAGTCTATTCATTGAAATGAGACAGGACTTATGACAGTTTCAAGCTTATAATCCCTTCGAGCATCAAAATCTGGTCCCATCCAACCGAAAATTAATGGATCAAGAGGCTTGTCATTTTAGCTAAGTAGCCTACTTTCAAAACAATGAGGGTGCGCAGAAAGTGACATAAAGTTCGTGGTAACAGATGCGTGCTGAAAATAGACCGGTGCTTGACATTGTCACACTATGCTGTATTATAGTTCTCAGTTCCAAAATCCCCCTTGTATTTTTTCTGGCAAAGTGAAACTGGCAAACTGTTAGCTATTGACATGAAAAAGCCATATTTACATGCTATGTATTTTCCGGTGAACAGCACAACTGGCAAACTATAACTAATTGACATAGGCCTGGAAAGAGATATGCAAGAGCTATGTATTTTTCCAATGTACCATATGCCTTTGGAACTTCATGGTTACATACATGCATAATTACATATTCATCTTAAAGGCTAATCTCAGACTCACAATGTAATTAGTCCATACATAATAATATCCAGCTCTAAACCGAGAAGGTCGCTTCAACTTACAGACAAGGTCAAGTCTGAAAGTTATGTCAGGATTCAAGCTCGACTAATAACAGCAAATATGCTGGTGGGGCCTTACTACGCCGTAGCTAACAAAAGGTTTAGTAAATTTACAGGCAACATTATGTAGGCTGGAACTTTGTGCAGTTTTTATGATGGTCGGTCTAAATTGCACACAATATTTGTAAGTTACACACATTTTACACTTGTCACTGTGTAGAGAATTCAGATAAATATTGAATCCTGACAAGCCGTTGAAACCTTGTCAAGGGCCTACTCGAACAATGGGAACTGTACACCCCGATCACTGCAACCAAAACAATAAACCCAAATCAAATACCTTACTTCAATTGCAATGTTGAAATTCACTTCCTACATCGTACACTCAGACAAAATTATGTAAATCGAGAAGGCGATAACTGGCAGGCTGATTTTTTCATATTTGTGTACGTAAAAATTCTTAGCGTATTTGCTATGACGTCAAAAAGGAGAATAAACACTCCTTCCAGCATGCCACAAATTAGAACAAAAACAATTGGAATGAAGAAGTAAATCTTAAGAAATGAAACTTTTTCACTTCGCAAGATTTTTCTGGTATAAACATCGTCAGTTCGAGCCGTTAGTTTGACAGAATGTCAATCCATTCACAACACAGAATACAACTTCTGCATGAGGGCTAGTATCCGTCAGTAGAAGAATCATCAACCAAAAGTATGGTATCAAACGGACACAGTTGAATTGGTCAAGATTTTTATCATGGCACGCAGCCCATGTGCCCTGAGAAGGCAATATTTAAAAGTAGGCCTAGGGTATGTAAAAAAAATCAATACCAGAATTTAAAGTGATTCAGGGATGGTAGGAAGACATTTCCTAGAACTAACATATCAATAAACCATGCCTGATAACTAGGGCAAGTTTTTGTTGCACTAAAATCGCGAGAAAGTTGCACTTAATTTTGACAAAAGTTCCAGTAAAAATTTGCGTTTATAATTTTTGCTGAATTAGTAGGTATGAGATACTCAAAAGGTTCCGTTGTATAACCTAGTTCCTGCAGAGCTCTCAAATTTGTTACTTTGTCATTTCAAGGACATTCTGGCAAGACATTCAAAAATTTTGTTTTTTCGCGGTAAGCCTACACAGCAAGAACATTTCTCAGGGCGGGAATAATTTCCCCCAAAAAAGCCAAACAGCATGGCGATAACCCTCTCCACCTAAAACAAATCAAATAACACACCCCAAGTCCTCTAGGTTGTTGCTGTTGTTAAGGTGAGTAAGTGAAAATGCAATTTTCGGCGGTCTCGCCTGGGCGTTTGTTAAATGGGAAACCATCTCAAATTTAAACGACAGAATTAATAAAGCGATCTATTTACATATTATTCGGACATGTTCAGGGGTAGTTGAACTTCTTTCTTGCAAACCCTTGTGTCATGGATAACACAGTGAGATGCAGCTAACCCATCATATAGCTCCTTGTGATGCAAATCAAAGAGAATAGAACCATACTAGAAATAGTTCATAGTATGTTTTTAATTAACTCCTTTACATTTTGACGCAATATTTGATAAAAGTTTCAGTAAAAGTTGGTATGAAAAATAGAGAAAAGTTGCAAAAAGGTGCACTATAAAATCCCTCCAACAGCTCAAAACATCACGGTACATAGATTATGAGTATCTAGGAATCTGTCGGAAGCTGTAAAAAAAAGTTGCAAAAACTTGCCCTCTACTGTTAACTAATACATTACATCAAGTACCAATTGTCCAGTGTGGGGTAAATCAAAATCCAAACAAAAAATGCAGTGGCTCACCTTCGGTGCTTTCAATGTAAGTCTCTTCGTCAAGTTCAGGGGGGAGATCTTGCGAAGGAAGCTGAAGAACTTTTACGCGATTTCCGCTACCTAAGAAGAATAAAAATGATTATTAACATCGTGCAGAAGTAGTTGAGATCGACCCTTGGCAATGCGTCGATTTCAGTGACGATCAAATTCGATTTCATGCGATGGATTGTGCGTTGTCAACGAATTATCAACATGAAAACATAACATCATTTGTAGCCAGTAACGCTAAAGGCTGAACGGCAGTCATATACACGCTCCGACCTTTCTCTTCAGTATTTGAGGGTGGGGATTTGAAAACCATCCATTACAATTTACAGATTACGGTGAATCATGGCCTACCTAAAAGGCCATGCGGCAATGGCCTAGAAAACAAGTTGGTTGTTTAAATTCCTTTACTAATTTATAATGAACAAACTACATCAAGTTAGTTACTATTGAGATACCAATTTTAATCGAGACGCGTGCCACATTGTGTGCGAGTTACACAGTGTACAATGGCCATGACTGCACAAACTTGCACTAGACTGCTCATGCAGTGCCTCCGTAGTTGTCCGTACCCCAGAAGCTCTCTTCAAGTACCATGCAACAATACAATGATGGACTATCGCATAGCTAAATCAGTGTGAGAGAGTATGTGAGAATATACGAGTCAACAGAGATCACTATCAAGACATACATACGACTTGAATCCAGTTAAGTCATTATCCATATGTTCAAGAGTCCAGTTGAGTCGCGACAAAATTGTGACCCAAGTTCTAACCCTGGCCTACGCAGGACTGAAAGGTATTGTTTTCTTTATATAGACAGGTTAGTTTCTCTACCACTATGGAAAGCATCCAAAAACCAATCAGGTTGGGTAACTTCAAACTGACTTCATGTTGATAGGACGCTGGATTTCAGAACTATTTGTCAACAGTTTCGGGATCATATAGTGTTTCAACCTGATGTTTTTTTAATGACCTGAAATTGAAGTGGCATTCTCTCCAAGGGTTCAGTATTATTGTATTCTTTCAATGATTTAATCCTAAGAATAGTACATTTCGATATAATAATCATAAATTCAAAACACCACAAAACTGGAATACAAGGAAAAGATAGGAGACAGAAGTATTTGGAAGAGTCAATCGATCAAACACCCACCTTTTTATGATAATGAAGATGAAAATGTTAAATATGAGGCTTGCAAAATGCACACAGAGAGTGAAAAAGAACAAGAGAAGGCAGATAAAATACACAGACAATGAATATCAAATGACATGTGTTGACTGGCGAAGTCGATATCGCCATCAACATTGTTCGCGCTTGCTCGCTTACCTCTATCTTCTTTAATGGATAACAACCAATTTTCAAGTACCAACAATGGAATGCGATAAGCTTCTGAAAATATAAACAATACAGATTTCAGATTCAACACTGACTGCAGTATCCATGATCAATCCCTCATAGTCTTACGGCGATACAAATTACTCGCAGGAATCGACCTAGTAAACTAGCACCGGCCTGTCTTCACCCACAGTTGGCCAGTTTCTAATTGCATGGGTTTCGGTTCGGCAAGACTGCTGTAGTATTTGCAAAAATTTCCGGCATTCCTTGGCCTAATTCGCGTCATCAGTGAGTCACTCAACTAGAACAGGGCGAAGACACAACCTTTGACCTACCCTGAACATCGACAGCCCGGAACCATTTATAATCAAATGGTGTAGATTAGATTATAGATAATCAACCTCCGTAGGTTAGTTAGATATAATTAGATAGACCGTGATTTATACAATTGAACTATTTCGGAAGCTGAGCCGGAAAGTAGACCTTTTTTAGTCAACCAACTGATCATAGCAATTTACAGCGTAAATTGCTGTAAATTGCTGTAAAACGCTGTAAATTGCTATGAACTGATAATGTGAAAGAAAAACTGTATTTTGGGAGCTGAGCGAGAAAGTTGACCTTTTTTTTCTTTAGTCAACCGACCACGAAGCGGAAAAAATTNACCTTTTTTCAAGATTTTCCTCNAGTATTCTAAGTTCGAAAATTTTGAGAAAGTGTCCTCCTTTCCCGATTCCAAAANATGGTAACCNTAACCTACATGGAATGTGATTATGAGGANTCTNCATGGTCATTGTGCTCACGAATTCGGCCACACTAACAAAACACAATAAGCCGTCAGTATTCCAACATATGACAAGGTGTCATCGTCGTTATTACATACGTCCTTCCTTACCCCCATGTATGAAAGCTGTTGAATACTCTTCCGACAATGTACTGACATGATATCCCGAGCCCGGCCGTACGGTTCCGATTTCCCTGGATTCCTCTTTATTTGTTCTTAGTGCACCACCAAGATACGCTGTAACATCCGTCACCGCTCGGGATCGCGCCGATTCATCGTCATCATGCCGAGTAGGATACGATGATAATGCTTGCCCCGCATTATCGCGCTGAAATTCGATTTTCGTGGGGCTTTTCTCCGCAAAACTTGTCGGTCTTTGCTTTCTACCTCCTTGATCGTAACTGTCAAGAATTAATGAGTGGGGTCTGTTTTCCTTTTGATCTAGATTCCGCGGACGATCATTCCTCATTCTCACTTCATTTTGGCGATCTTTTTTCTTTTTACTCGGAGTATCGGAAAACTTCAGCATACTTTACAGTGGGACATCCATAAAATATTTGTATGTGCCCAAAACTATGTTGTTATTATCATTCCTGCGTAGGATACACGATCGCCGAATATCGGTTGCTATTTTTCCAACTGAATATTGAAATAATAGAGCACATTTATTAGGCTTTGACTATTGATTTCTGGTCGGTAGCAAGAGAGCTTGGAATTTGTAACTTGCTTATTTTGATAAAAGACAGGATTAATTGATCACCATATTCAGCATCAAATCACAGGTCCTAAAAGAATATTTCCAATGTGAAATAATAAAAAAACATCCGGATTAGATGATATTTTACTGCCCAGCAATTGTTTGCTGCGTATCCTTTCGATCTGAGTCTACGCGTTAGGGCGAGATAGCAGGCTAAAAATACACTGATTGTTACAGGCGACTGACTGATCGTTTTCTATTCAATTCATAACCCAGCAGCCTCAAGATTCAAGAACTGTCTTGAGTTGTATAATATATACAGTATGAGCCCAAGCTATCAGCAACTTCCGCGTTGATTTTAACGACAAATGCTGCCCACTCGAATATGATGCTAAACTTTATTGATCAGCACGAAACCATCTTCAATCCGGCGGAAAGCTGGTGACGTAACAAACGAGAGCAGTTTTACTGTGAAATACAACATATTTAGCCTAGATTGTTGCAGTTAGCCTAATTGTTACTCTTCGTGTACCCGCAGGAACATCTATTGTACTTAGTAAATTGGTGGACGTAACTGTGTCCTGCCATTCTAATCCGAATCATCAATTTTCCCGCATTCGGTAGAAGTAGCGTAACATCATTTCTCTTGTTGGGTAGGTATTCATGCCCGATATAACCCATATTGCTTATCTGGCAATAAGTTTACAATTTACTATATATGATATACGCCTATATGCGCTAACAGTTCAACTTACATGACATCTTACCGTATAATAACTTTCAAGATATACCAAATATATGTTGCAAATTCGCAAATGCTATGCTCGGCTGCTAAACTAATTTGTCTGGCAGTCCTCAAACCCCAGTTCAATATTGCTTATAAATGCCATGTCTTGTGCATAATAACTCAAGCTGCCTTCAATTTTACCTGCACATTGGGAATATTGGCGACATTTCTATTTCTATCTCGGTGTCACGTAATGCATTTAACTTACTATTAGCAGTGATAAGCAAGCTGAAGTTTATACTTTGTGTAGTACAGGATGGAATATCTCATATGGCAGCACGCTCTTTTAGGAGCCGGAAGCCAGCGCAATGCTCCTACGCAACTATTCAGCTTGGTGTGAGTCATGACGGCCTACATCCATACAGCGGTATGCGAGTTCGATGTGGTAGCATGCTGAATAGCCATTCTCGAAGGACTTTCAATCAACATACGTGTGACTAAAATGCAACAGCACCCGTAGGCCTATATGTAAACCGTCGCTCAGCTGAGCTTTTTGCATCGGCGACGGATTAGATCGCAAATTATCCGAAAGACTCGGGGTCAAGGTGCCATTACAAAGATTACATTGTTGTGCTTTCAAGTATCAGTGCAAAGTTTTTTGAATTGATATATCTGTCTGTCTGTCTGCGTTGTAGATTTGCCATACCTATAGTAGTACGCCATGGAGCACTTTTACAGTATACTGAACACTTTTAGTGTTACTTGCAATGAACCCTTGTCATGGAGTTCTTTAACAGTACTGCACACTTTTGGCGTGGCTTTTGCAATATCCCATTTCTACGTCTAGTAACACTTCGTTTTTCCTTGCAGAATACCCCTACATAACGTGAATATTAAAGGTCAAGAAAAATCAGAAATGGAAGTACGAGGAAACGTCCTTTTATAATTACAAAGTAGGCCTACCCTTTACCCAATACCTGGGTGAATCTATTCGACTTAAGGCAACAAGCAGGAATGCTAGTATTTGAGTAGAATTTTGTAATTATTACTCCCTTATTTTTACTTGCAGTTTGATTATGTTGTTTAGCACTGGAAAATGCGCTGAGTTTGAGTATACTTACTTATTCGTTAAAACATATGCACTTATGAAAATTAATAGATGTTACGATATCGAACAATAGCAAATTATGTACGTTGAAATAACCATTATCCGACACTAATGTCGAGTTGTTGTGTGTTTATTTGTCACGAATCTATCCCACACCATGCGAAAAAGCAATCGTGTAAGCTTTTGCTCCAATATCGCCAACCCATCGATTTGTTCGTTGAAACGGTTTTACTCGGTAGTACTATGTAAGGCGCATGGAGAATTTCCTGTTTCACGAGCCAATGCAGTGACAGGAAAATGTTAAATATACGAACGACAACTATATATTAGATTTGTCGAAGCATATAGACCGGCATGTAAATTTAGTGGATATAATTTTCACTGATTTTCTAACAGTCGACCGCGCACGCTATCACAAAGAGATGAGTAATGTCGCGTGAGGCATTGGATGATTCACGGCACACAGCGTTGATGATGGATACGGTACGTCCAACGAAAGCAAAGAATGAATTGCCATTGCACTGCCAACGAAACCCCAGAATGTCTTTGAAGAAATATTCCTACTAATATGCAACCATTCTCGTCGTAGGCCTACAGTTGTATTCTTTTTTGCGCTGTCGTCGACAGTACAGCTCTTTCTAGGAAATCATTATAGCTACAAAATGAGAATTGCACGAACAATCGTAACGTTCTAAGAAATTTGGGCCCGAGTTCACGACATATTCAAGAACCGCCATGCAATCTTGCACCGCGCGTNCAACTGACCTTAGCACCACGACTACACGAATACCATCAACGTCCTCTNTCGTTTGATGACTCCTATTCCGAGGTCTTAACCGCTACCGATATCANCCACACTGCTTCCTTCCCNGTTAGTTAGAAATGACTCTTGCATATANAATTGATAGAACATGACCCTGCGAGATGATCGCCACCGCAGTTTTCATNGGAAATGGACGCGGGCATGCGACTATNAGCGCAAGAGTCTTATTGCTGGTATTCGCAGTTTTTCAATGACGCATAAGCGGAAATTGCTTTATCCCGACTGTGGGAATGAATAGAATCTGGAGAAATCAACGCGCGGGTGACTAGTGTGTGTGCGACTGTATTCAGAAGCTCCTCCGTCATCTTATAATTTATAACACAGTAGGTGACAGCAAAGAGTTAGTTTGTACGGCGCAACGATCCCTACGGGAAAAGGAATCGGAAATTCACTTGAAGGAGCTGCCGTCTCACTTGTTCAATAACTTAGCTTTTGATACCGCAAATCATATCCTGATTTTGACCAAATTCGTTCGGAGATAGACCACGTTTTAATTTCTTCTGCTTTCACCATGAATGGAGAATGCAATAATTTCTTACGATTCCCAACTAATCACCAATCCAGGGCCATATCATAGCCGCAAGAGGCATTAAGAGGTGGTCAGTACCGAAGTACTTCTACTTTTTTGAAGCACTCAAGTAGTTTTCCGCTACTTGGGTACTTACTCAAGTAGATCAAACTTCCCGCTACTTCCACTTATACTTCGTAATATTTTGTGGTCTACTCACTTACTTTTCGCTATTTTCAGTTTGTCAAGTAAAAGTAGATTAATCCTCTAATCAGGAAGATAGCCTGAGGAATTTCGGGCTGGCTTCAAGGAGTATCAACATTCACTTTTCATAAAAGTTGAGTATAGCCCAGAATTTTCGTCGCGATTCGCGCACATCAGTGGATATGGAGTGGCCAGTATGATTTCACGAAAGTATCGGTGAATATAATTTAGGTAGCTAGTTTCGTGGTTCCGTTCACACCGCATTGTCGCCCATATGAAATATTTCATCACAATGTATATGGCCCATCAGACCGTTTGAAACTGATGTTTCGCAATCTAGCATTTACTTATCAATCAATGCCTTAAGTTTCCGGAAATAAAGCTACACAATATGGCATTTTTACGGTCCCCCATATTTTTATTAACGTTTACTAATCGCGCAAAGAGTTTACACCGTATCCTATACAAGTTCTCCGTATTGCTCTTCGACTGAACTAGGCGCCTTATAGTATGGGGGACGGCCCCCTACCATGATATTTTCTAAAACGGGCTGTTTGAGTAAACAGAGGATTAGTATCGCATTTCCATATCAATACTAGCATTTTCATCCGATGATATGGACGAATGCTTATGCTGTCGAAAATTGGATACCTGCTGGTGTGCATCAATATGAATCAAGCTCTGCACCTTTCACATACCGGTAGCTCAATTTGCAGCTTTTGACAATCCATGAGAACGAATTACGATAGTTTTCACAACTAATTACTTACTTGAGTAGATTTAAAGTCAGTCAACTCTACTTCTACTTCAAGTAGTTTTTGGTTGCTTATGGAAGAAGTACTTCTACTCGTACTCGAGTAGATTTTTTTCGTCGCTACTTCTACTTTTCCTTGAGTAGCTTTCTTGACTACTTTGACCACCTCTGGGCCGTTGCCAGAGGAGGCATATATACCTGTCTAAATTTCAACACCGCAATCATCACAGTATCACTACATACGGGTTAGCGTAGTGGTAGAGTAGACTGCCTGGTCGGACGAACGTCGTGTTAAGCCCTCGGCGCTCACGTGGAGTGAACAAAGAGTGGTGCGGAATCCATTACCTGTCGCTTTCTTCGCATCCAGCTGTATTCCGGCATGTCATAAACACAATGCACAATTGCATAATGCACAATTGCACATTCACCCCTGACGGTACGTGTGTACAGTGTACACACTACACCAGCGTACAAAGGGTGGGCTATGTCCACTGGTGGGCCACAGCAATAATTGGAGGTGGGCCCCAGAGCTATTTGCAAAATTGTAGAATTAGTTAGAATTAGTGAACGTTTAGTTATATATGT
>ATSW01004585.1:0-13022 GCA_000444245.1 Botryllus schlosseri
ATGGTAACCACTATATACAAGCCACTGTCTAAATTAATCATTCTGTGCGTTCTGACCGTATCGTAGCAGAAGTCAAATATACGTGTGCAATATATGCCATGCCTATAGTTTACTGAAACTTCCAACAGTTTATCGCATTCGTATACGATGTTTTGTTTTGTCTTCGTTCTATTTGTCAACGTAGCTGATTTGTGCTGTCTCCAAGCAATTCATTTGCAAGGAAATATTTGTTATAGAGTTATAATAGATGTAGGAAACACATGTTGAAATTGATCCAGTGAATGAATAAGGCTTCAGGGAGCGTGTTTTTAAATTTAGCTGGAGCGTAAGCGCCCAAGATATATGGGATATGTTACATAGATAGCGAAGAATCGACAACGAAAGAGGACACTACGATAGAATTTGGCTGTACGATATTATTGGTTTAAACATGAAAGCTGTTTTGTCTGCAATGTCGCTGCTGATGGAATCAAATGTATTGAAAACGTAAATGTAATTGGAATCCAATAAACAAATGACTAGTACTGATGACGTGATCATTTCTAGTACAGCGGAGAGGCTCAGCTATAGGAAGCGGGTTTTTGATTTTTGACTTGTCACGGATCATTCCACATTTCTCATACGCCAATTTAAAGTCAAGAAAAGTCCTTTTAAGAGGTGACTCGAGTCAAGTCGTTCAAGATGTGACTCAAGTCAAGCGAAAGCCAGACGCCTCCCATTTAAGCGCGTAGTATTTACTGCAATGAGTCAATTTTAGTTATCCAACTACATCTCAATATGCCTAAATGTAGACGAAATCAATGCATCAGTCGAGAGTCACCAAAGATAACTAAGCTATGGATAGATGCGCATCGCGGGACTGTACGGTTGGGCGACCAGAGGCCACAAACAATTCCTCGCAGATTTTTGAACAAATATGGTCATAGTCATTTGGTCATATTGGTTATGTTATAGATTACGACCTTTAGTTAGTTATGAAAACGCAATAGTCAGTCTACGACACAACCCAAACGCAAAATTTATTGAAACTGGCCTTGAGCGAAAGATACTGTCGCACTGATTCCGAAAATAAATACGATAATCTGGTCATGTCACTGCAACTACCCCAAAACTGATTTTAAAAGTCGAAAATCGACATTGCTGCGAACAATCGGTCATTGTCATTGTTACTGTCAGTGTAGGCCTACTGCGACAACCCGATTGGTGATGTCATAGTCACACGGGAACGCATTTTACCACACGCTATTGGTCTTATCCACAAGATACGAATGCTTTAATATCAGCGCTGCACTCATTAATATCGGGCATGTTGTCGAGTTAAGCCGTGAAAAGGCTGGATTGTTCATGTGTATCGACAGCAAGATCAATGACCTGAGCGTGTGTCACATCACCATTAATAGGAATCTTCTTGCTACCAAATACCAAATGGTTTGAAATTCGATATTGGTTAGCTCGTGCGGCTGCGATCAAGTTTATTGGAATTCAGAAGGCCCTCAGTCTGTTGAATCGAATAAATTCAGAATTTGTGCCAATGGGAATATATGCTTCAATACGAATATTTGACAAATCATGCTGTATTAACGTAATCCAGCACTGCACAATACGCTGTGTGAGTTACAATAAACTGGGAAGTGACATTGTACAACAATTCGGGAGTAGGCCTCCGTATGTATCAGATAGACATATCATACGTATCATACGAAACAGATGATTGCTACTAGTACTGTTCGAGAAAGCGAACCTGTAATCAGTAATTCGAATCCGCCCCGACGCAATGGGTTCTGACATCGCATTGATTTGCTCGCATTGCAGCCATTAATTGCTGATTATAACACGATTTCGGGCTGCATTGCCGCATTTCCTAATTTACGTTTGCAACAGTCATATTCGAGTACTGATTATGCGTAGAATGAATTCCCACTCCCAGGCATATACAATAACACAATTCACAATTTCGCTGTCCGATTAAAATGACTATCAACAAAATAGCTCCTTATTGCGGAAGTTTGTGGACGCAAATAAAATTTAATTTATAGAATGAGAATTTGCTCGCAATTGTCGAAATCGACGTCGTCATTGTTGTTTCAGGCGATTGGAATGCATTTAACACCTGGTGGATATGCTTTATTGTGATTCGCGATCTGCCGATTTTTTTTAGCACGAACCACTTTTGTTCTACGCTTTCGTAAGACACCGCTTACCCGGATCGGATGATGAGAAGGAGCCCATATAAATCTCCCAATCCTAGGTAGAAAATATGTATCGCGAGTCGACCTCGGTCGGACTCGAACTCGCGACCCATTGGTGTTGGAGTTGTGGAACGTACGCTATCTTGTAGGTGGAAATCTACGTCTCCAACGAGGTTCCGTTCTTAGCCTATCGCGTCGCTTCGCGTGATTAAATGATTACTAATTTGTAGGGCGACTTGTTTTGATATAACATATAAAAAAAAGTCAAAATTTTGTCAAAATTGTAGCGTTAGGTCAAAAATTTGTCAAAAAAAATTGCAAGCTGCATTTCGTTTGTATCGTAGATGTTTGCACTGTCGGTGAACTTATCATTTGACATTTGTCATATTGTGGCCTACTTTGTAGGCCTACCGTTGTAGACGGTCCATTGTCTGCTCATTGTGAATCATAAACGGTCGAATGAAACAAAAAGGTTGACATGGTGTTATGCTCAACGTACGCAATATCCTAACTGAAGCAAGACTGCGTGGACATTGGTTCTTATATCAAGAATCGCATGATGGAAAATTGTGATGTAGACAACATTGTCAGAATGAAGCAACAGCACGGTGGGTCGCCGGCAGTGTACGCACAACTTCAGTGTTGACAGCCAACAACTGCTGCTGTTAAACGTTCTTACTCCATTCTTAGCAAGCTACTTAGTAAGGACAGATACTTTCTACCAGAGAATGTTGGAAAGTATCTTTCGTTGTACTACAACAAATTTTAATTATTTCTACCATAATGCGTGATGTAACTAATGGAATTATTCATAGGTCCATAATGAGTTAAAATTAAGATTTTTTATGTAAAAATGCGTCAGTTTTTAAGTCAAAAAGTTTTTTCAGGCCAAACTACTTCGTAAGGACAGACAGTTCCAACTAGAAAGTAAGATAAGTAGTGCAATTCTAACATTATGTGCGAAAACACCGANTTTACATACATGTGGGGAAAATTTTGTCCAAATTATGTTTTAAGGTTAAAAAATGTCAAAATTTTCATTTTTAGGTCAAAATCTTCCGTTTCTTTTGGTTAAAAAAATCGCTCTATTAATTAGTGCGTACAATTGAACATCTAATAGGTAGGGCTTGGCACAACGATCCGAGTCGCGGAAATCGTACCGTTGTTCTCTAGCCCTCATATCAGTATACACCAGTAACTGAATTTATCATAGTGTGGAATAGTAATCTAACATTAGGATAGTGACGATAGTCTATATTAGATATAGTATAGAATCAAATTTGCCAAATTGCAATAGCATGGTGCAAAAAAGCGATTCGCAGATGTGCGCACCATTTCCAATTATACGTACATCCACCAGAGTCGCGTATCTATGTTATAATTCGAGTCGAGTTGCCAGATTCGGTAACATACACCTTCACAGCGAGAGCAATATTTTATCAACGAACACATAGTTTCAATACGGTGTATTTCCACCACCAGAGCCTCAAAACTTAGCGTTGCCTTAGTTCAGCGTAGGAAAACATGTCGCACAAGGCCATACTGATATTTGTGTCAGGTAGGCCTAGTAATCAACCCTCACAAACGGCCTGAAAGAGCGAGGAAATAGTCATGGTCCAGAAATACAAAATTATTTTGGATGGCGTGTATAACTGGCATCATTTTCCCTGAAGCGAGTAACCGAGATTTTCGATTGTGTTAAGAGGTCTCAAACGCGCGGCCCGCCATGGCATTTTGGATTTCGAATATTCGACAATATTCAAGTGACAAGTATCTTTTTTCTGAATTTGAGAAATGGAGATTCGCTCTAAAACTACTCCAGAAGCCTGAAACTACTCATCAAACTTCACTATTACATAAAATTTTCAAAAGTTACCACGCAGTGGAAGATCAACTATTGCGTCACATTACTTGTTTATGATGGTAAAACATGACCCGTTGATGATCCGCGACTGAAAATTGTGATTTGGACTTGAGCGCGACTTTTGTAGAATTATACTCGAACTCGGACTCCCTGTGTGATAAAATAAAAATGACTCTAGTAGAGTCGCGTCAATCGTTACAATCAGAGAAGGACTTATATTGTGACTCGGAACGCCGAGACTTGTACAACCACGGACGCAACAAACTAGCAAACCGACTGGTATTGTGAATGGTATTATATCAAAAGGTCTTAGCTTGTGTTGCGTATCATATATAGATATCTAAGCAGGTCGGTATGGCAACCATTGGCATTGTGTTGCCCTCTTGATGCATAGTTGGTTACATCCTGTGTCATCTTGGTCCTTGAGTATTTTTATCCTTGCTATTATCGCCCAATAAATATAGCGAGTATACAGTAGTCTTAACATACGCTTCACAGCTGTAACACGAATGGATTCTTCGGCGATTTGACATTTCTATTGCTATGACACAGTAATCATTATATTCAAGTTGTTATAGATCTATTCCAATATTCGAAGGAAAATCTAACGCCGATTTAATTTGACTTTGGTAATGACATGATCAATAGCCTAGTTATCAGGAGTATGCTCGAAACCCGGATTAGGCTGTACTGCTCCAATGATCTGATATCAGAACAATCTTTTTAAAATTCCAAAATATTCCACCTATAATGGTGACACGTCAAATGTCCGCTAGCTGCAAAATTTTAACGCGACAGATTTTACGATCTTCTGATGCATTTGTACTCTCGCATGCTGTCTACAACTGATTATACAACTACTATGCCAATTTTATTTAAATAAAGGCCTACTTGGAAATACATTGAATCCCCCTATTATTGGTGCTGCGGCCCGCGGCGCAATCAAAAAGTAGGAAATTGGCCCGCGAGCGCATTTGAGTTTAAGACCTCTGTGCTAAGCCCTGGGTCGGAATTTGCTGAGATAATCACCAGTACGTTATGCGGAACGCATAGCGACCATTTTTACAAGCGCGACAAGACTGGCCGGCAAGGTTGTGCTGAAGACGAAATTGTGGGTAGGTATGTTGCATACGCACGGTAATTACAGGCTGCGGGCGGCGTAGCTAACTTGCCCAGGTTTCGTCGATTACGAGTTTCAGTGATTATGCGGTTGCAATAATATTAAAGCGACCAGTGACAGTGACAGGGAGTGAAGCTGGAGCATATGCGGGCATTCTGATAGCATTAAAGAGCTTCGGATTGACAATGACATTCGCAAACAGCCGATTACGACGAACGTTGTCTGTGTTCGGTACCCCGATGCGACTTAATAGCACAATATTGCCGAAAAGAATACCAAATCACCCGCGGTGCATACTCACAATTTACATCTAACAAAGTCCGATCTCAAATTACTTTCGCTGCAAAAGTCAAAAACGATTACCACGCTAAAACGAAGATTTAGTTAGAACGAAAATTTTTCCATAAGCACAGATGCGGAATGGAATTGCTTGCTAACAAGTCAATCGTTGAAATGCATAACCAATCACTTCACCTAAGTCAGTGGTTCTCAACCATTTTCTGACCGTGTACCACCTTGAGGTTCTATGATCTTGTTCCGTACCAACAAATTAACGGAAAACGCAACGTTATCCCCGATGTATATATGATTATTAGTATGGGCGGATTAGAAAATAAGTCGGCCCGGAAATTTCGAAACAAATGGGGCCCACGAGCTTTTCCGCCTCTGATTGTGGCGGATGCAATTATTTCGAATTTGCCTTCTCCACAAGCTGATCCAGGCGATGTGCGACTGAGTTGAATGACTCAAAAAGTATTGAACTTTGCATTCCATGAAGACATTTCTAACATTAGAAAAATACGTTAACGGTTTGTGAAAACTGTAATTTTACTTAAAAAGAAAAGCACTAACTGCGTACCACCTGAAGTGATTTCGGGTTTCACTAGCGGTATATACGCGACCCACAGGTTGAGAATCACTGACGTAATTACAATGGGCATATTTATAGTATAATACAGGAGAACATGGCGGCGCATGCACTCTTAGCGAAAACTGTATTCATAAGAATGTTGTATTTGATATATACCGTGGTGTAAGTCTGAGGTATGTTATAGTTTCATGTACCGAGGGTTCATATTCACAGGTGCTACAGGGGTGTGAATACACACTTTTTCGCTAATAGCGCAAGTGCATACTCATTGTCTAGCAACCTGACTAACACCACAATAATTTTTGGGATATCAGAGATTCGGAACAATTGGGATAGCCGGGATGAGGATTGCCGGGGCAACACAGTTTCAACAATGAAGGCATTTCACATGTATATTCCGACGTGATCATGTCCTTGTTTGGTTTAGCGAAGGGGACGAGTGCGACCTTTTTCTACCCTGGTTTCTCCAGTGCTGATATAGACAAGGGCGAACGCGAACATAAACTTGTTGAACCTTATTTCAGCATATTCTCTAGTACCGGTCGTATTGTACTGAAATTAGACATGACGAAAGCTCTGATTTTCGCCCTCGTTGTTCTAACTCTCGCCATTCAGGTGAAACATTCGGAAGGCTGGTGAGAACATATTTATCATGCGTCGTTAAATATGATCTACTGACATTTTGCTACTGTTTCCGTAAACGCCATTCGCGGGGCCTATATTTCGCCATAGTAGGCGCATTTCCAATTCCCCTACTCTGTAAGGTCACAGCCATCACTGTTTCCGTGAATGTAAGCAGTGAGCACCGTGCGCGCGCGGTTGCAGTCATTAGTGCGGTTGTTTTCGACCTGGGGGTAGCGACGCCCGGGGATCATGTGCCATTTTAATCAGCTACCAGAATAGGCCGTAAGAAGGTCTATATAGGAAGCGAATGGACCGGACATTTTATTGTGTATGTTCGCTATTAATTTCGTTATTTCAAATATTTCCCACGGCCTTCTTGCTGGTTGCTACGTCACAAGTCTTCTTTTGGATATCGGGTTTCTTTTGAATAAAAGTCAACCCGATGACATCTGCTTCCCACAATCCTATACCGTAGTGACATGCTATGAGGTATATGATTGAGCGGAAGATTTCCCTTTATAGAATNAGATTGGCAAATATATAAAACCTAAAAGTTTCGCTAATTTAGCTAACGATATATAATTGTTATCACATTGGCACTCTTCAGACGCACGCTAGGCTACGTATGACGGTATTTGTTTTGGACTACACGTTGGCAGTCGCAACTTTATAATTCATACGACACCGTCGGTACGCGAAGTCGATAGCCGATGGCGTTTCGAATGTAGATTTCACGGTACCACTATTGTCGGATTGTTAGGCGCACAATCGGCGCGGCAAATTTATTTGTACTCGCCTGATATTGTTTCACTGTGCACGTCTTACGTAACAAAGCCGTTTTCACATTCCAATGTGATTTTGAGGGGTTATGGCACAATCACATTATATCACAGATGATGCTTAGCTCGTCTCTGCCTCCCTCTCCTTTCGTGAACAATAAATATGCAAATTGCATAATTTTGGATGTGAAATGTTCAAAATTGATCATTCATGAAGATCAGTAAACAAATAAACCATTTACTGACGACGGGCGTGGCATTGCCTCGCGTAAATCCTCAGATCAAACGTCTCTGCTATACCATTATGGACGTATGCTATAAATAATTCCTCAACACATCCACTATGCATGCATTAGGCCGAGTAGACCTGCGTAATTGTTATAAANANANAGTCTATATATACTGTATGTGTATATCATATTTAACTTCTATTTCGTTTTCATGTTGAACGCTGAAGCAAGTAAGATGCATTCATTGTATCGTAGTAATAAATTTATTTACCAATTGCAGTGCGCTTTTACCATTGTGTTTACCATTGTGTGTGTCCGACTATTTTCATTTTTATATTTGTAAGTACGAATAATACAGAATAAAACTTTTCATTTTCATGTTCGCCATTGAATCATCATGAGACGGTGGAATACTCTCTTTGTTTACCTATTGTTCTAATATGCTCATGATAATTTCAGACTGCTTCTACTTCTGATATATACTTTTCAGCTTCCAGGCAAAACTAAGACGAGAGTGCCAACTATTTTTGCATACTTGCTAATCTTTAGTTGTATGTGAGCATAAATTTAGGGCTTTACTTCTACTTGTACTTGAGCAAAAGCGATGGCTCCTTGGATAACATTTGTATATTTCTCACAATGCATGCAGACCAAATACCGTGTCACTAATAAAACAAAGGGAGCATAGAAATATGTCACCGTTCACGTTATTTATATAGGTATTTAACGGACTAATCGTTAGGGACGGTGTGAACCNCTGACGTCACAATTCTAATTTAACATGACATTTAATAAGGACATACCTGTCTACGGGTACATTGTAGCATTCTTGTGGGACTAAATATATTATTTTTTTAAAACGCAATAACCGGCACTTTGGATTTGAATAAAATAGTATTTACGGTGACCAATTCTTAAATTATTTATTATATTTTATTTACTTTTATATAGTAAATAAAAAAACTTTTTTATCCTGTAGCAATGCGGCTGCTGGTTGGAATTGAACCAAAAATTGTGTGCCGGCTATAATTAGGTAACCTAACAATTATATCAATCTACCAGTACAATTTGAGACAAAAAGTTATTTTTGAACACCCCTAATGCACATGCACAATTGCACAAGCACAACTTTTTACCTTAAGACAACGATGCATTCTCAATTTCGTTTGATTGCATATTGATTGGTTGAGCAGCGGAGTCTGCTGACTACCTATAGTGCCTACATCCTACACGAAGTGTGTAGGTTGTGTGATTGCGGGCCAAGCTAACAGCTATGACCGTATAGTCAGTGCATCGCATATTCACAAACGGAAAAGCTGAATATTTCAATCAAACTTTTCTGACACGGCAAATAAAAGTTTTGAAATTGGCAAGGGGCATTTTAGTTTGGTGCTGAATTTTAATCGATGCTGCCAGCGCCATGCAGGGAGTGATAGGAAGATAAAATAGAAATCATTTCAATCAAAAATTTTGAAATAACTATAAAAATTCCAATGTCTATAAAGGATTCATAGTGTAGAACCTATCAAGGCTCGTTTATAAACGCGAACCTCCAAATTTCTGAGGTTCACAGTGTTCACACACATTACGTGAACGTGAACCTCACGTTCGCACCATCCCTACTAATCATCGTATTTTTACCTATTTCAATGTTTGCGAATACAGGTGTTGTTTAAATAGAGCATAACGATCAGTAATATTATAAATTATGGATAGGCCTTTAATAACGAGATTCCCGTTGCAAACGGCATTTTGAGCCATCGAAGTCATTCGTATTGTTTTGACTGGTCAGACCCGCAAGAAATTATAAAATAGTCTGATTACGGACCACAATCTAATTTGAGTTTGTCATGTCTGGTATACAGAGGTGGTCAAAGTATTCACCGCCGCTACTCAAGTAGAAGTAGAGGTGACGCCGGAATTTCTACTCAAGTGGAAGTAGAAGTAGGCGGTTCACAATTAAGTTAGTAAGTAGGTATTCTACACCTGTTTTTGCCTAAAAAATGAAAACTGTCAAGTAGAAGTAGAAGTAGTCTAAAATCATAACTACTTAATAAGTTGTGCGAGTAGGCAAAATCTACTTCAAGTACTTCAAAAAGTAGAAGTACTTCGTTGCTGACCACTTCTGCTGGTATACTAAGTACGCCGACGGCTTCCAAAAACGTTTTTATGTCAGATATTTGATTACTCATGTCGTTTCAATATTAATTCATTCATTGTGATCATTGAGAACTGGGCAGTGTGCACAGACAATGAACATTGGCCTCCCATACTGTATAAAACTCATTTCATAAAGTTTAATCATTTTATTTTCTATTCCCAGGGAGAGTCGGTAAGTATACTTATGTGGTATAAAATAGTAGTAATTTTGCAATAGGACTATTTCTTGATGCCACTAAGACTAAACAGATACCCCTGCACATAATATAATCGGATGCGAACCTTGGTAATTCTTGAATTTAACTCGATCACCTCACAGTCACAAGCAATGTTCCCTCTAGTTTTTGACGAGTCTGCGCACACTCACCAACTCACTGCGCAGACCCTTGGACAACAGTGCGTAACGACTAAAAAAAAGGTGGACAACTTAGAATTTCTGTGCGCAGAGACCGTGTCAGCACTGCGCTTTTGCGCAGGTGCGCAGCTTAGAGGGAACATTGGTCACAAGCCATATCCTACATGTCGAGCCTCATAATTACTACAAGCATTGTAATCCAGATTGTAATAAGATGTAGGCCTACCAGTGTTTATTAGTAATCGGGGTGGTAATATACAATAATGTGAAACGTAAATGATTTCATTCGGACAACGAGTATGATTTGAAATTGGCAATACGGGCAAGTTTACTACTTTTAGTGCTGTACTAAAAAAAACAATTCGCGAATGCGTGAGATAAATTCGTTCTTTGTGTGTTTGTTTGCTTGTTTGAGGTATTCATGGTGTCTGTCGACTACTATGGTCATTTACACCAGGCCCATTTCTTCATTCTTATTCCGTTTGTTTGTTTGTTTGGGGGTATTCATGGTGTTCGTCGACTACTATGGTCATTTACACCAGGCCGATATTCTTCTTATTTTTCCGTAACTGCCGACTTATAGCACGGCCCACCTCCAGGCTTTTGTAAGACACCGCTGATGCGGATGAGGTGGCGAGGAGGAGCCTAGGTAAACCTCCAACACTTAGGTAGGAATTCTGGAGTCGACCTCGGTCGGACTCGAACCCGCAACACTTTGTTGCTGCAGCTGTGGATTATACCACTACGCTAGTGTGCAGAAGTATTTATATTCATAACATTTATATATTGTAGAAGCGTATTTATAGGTAACATGGTTATGATGCTGTCAGCATTGTGTGTCCTGGAGTTAAGCCAAAGTATATGATCAGTAGAGCGATTTTGTGACCTAAAAATGGACTTTTTTGACCGAAAAAAACTGAATTTTGTCCAAATTCTGACCTCATGTATGCAAATTAGGTGTTTTTCCATATAGTGTTAAAATTGTACTACTTATCTTCATTTCTGGTTGGAACTGTTTGTCCTTATGAAGTAGTTTGGCCTGAAAAACGTTTTTGGCGTAAAAACTGACTAATTTTAACCTAAAACAAACTAGTATTTCAACGAAATCTGGCCCTGGCCCTATGAACAACCAAGGATGCTTTCCTAGATTCTCGGGTAGAACGTGTCTGTCCTTACTAAGTAGCTTGCCAAGAATGGAGAAAGACCGTTCAACAGCAGCAGTTGTTGGCTGAAGTTGTGGTTCACTGCTGGTGACACACCGTGTGGCTTCATTCTGACAGTGCTGTCTACATCACAATTTTTCATCAGGCGCTTCTCGATATAAGAACCATGCAATGCCCAAGCAGTCTGGCTTCAGTAAGGATATTGTGGTACGTTGACCATAACACCATGTCAACCTNTNNGTTTCATTTGACCATTTATGATTCACAATAAGCAGACAATGGGTCGTCTACAACGGTAGGCCTATAAAGTAGGCTACAAGCTGTGAAATATCAAATGATAAATTCACATAGTGCAAAATCTACGATACAAACGAAATGCAGAGGTCAAAAAAATTTTGACCTTGTAAACAATTNTGATAAATTTTGACCTTACGCTACAATTTGGAAAAAAAAATTGACAAATTTTGACATGTCAAAAATAAATAGCCCTAATGATCAGCAAACAGATCGCTGATCACAGACTCAAATTTACATCCAGTTCTAAGATTCGGGACACCGACTTTCATCCCTAATTTTGAGCACGACCAGCAAATTAATGTTTGGATTGTTTTGAATATATACAAATACATATATATTATTTCCATGNTGTCGGTCATTATATATAATCAAATAACAATATTGAATTTTGACTTAGTATCCCAATTTTATATAGTGCGGCCCGCGAATGGATTTGAATGTTGAATGCGGCCCGAGAGCTAAAAAGCTTGTCCCAAACCCTGGCCTACATCATGTATATTTACAGTGGTTTGAGCTACTGAAAGGACTGCAAATTCAAAACTTTGTACATTGTACATTTAAGTGGTGAGAGAAGAGTTTCGTCGTCTTTAATTGTATATTATACAATTAAAAATGGCGGATGTCTTCGCGCGCCACTTGAAATGCTCTTGCGTACCACTAGTGGTACGCGTGAGTTGCCTTTAAAACAAACGGTGTTTTAAAACGCTTTGTTTAAAACATGTTTAAAACATGTCTTTAAAAAAGTAATTTTATTTATCAAACGTTGTATAATTATGCCATAATTGTTTAATTGCTTTCGGAAAACATGTAGTATGAGCCTACGGCCGGTTTGCACCCAATATGGTCGACATATACGATATAAAGTGCCTTGAAATCTCGAAATCGTCGTCCAAAATTGTAGCAAGTAGATATAGATCATTTGTACGGAATGGGAGATCTGATGATCATGACTGCCGCCGTAAAAATGCTACATAACGATATAGTCCTGGTTAAAGATATTTTTGGTGTGTTTATGACAGTGGTCGGATGCTCATTTCGCCGAAGGGGCCATATTTACCCTATATTTTCAATTGCCAATGACAATCCACTGTGACGACAGGTTTGTGACGTCATGGCTAAAAACAGAAAACAACAATAACTATCATGTTTGAAACAAGGGCAATGTTTCAATGTTTTAAATTGATTTTTGTTTTAAATGCAAAACTATGTACGCATACCACAGTTTTAGAAACACTGTGCAAGCTACAGGCAACCACTACTTATGCTATAATGAAGTGAGACCATATGACTATACAGCAGGGTCATATGACCATATGACTATACATACAATGCGCTTTCAGAATCGCCGCCGGTAGCAGACTCCTTGATCA
>ATSW01004586.1:0-12496 GCA_000444245.1 Botryllus schlosseri
GGCTATCAGTGCTTTCATTTTCCTGTTCTGGAATGTTGTGAAATTCCAGAATTTCCATGCGAGAGAGTCTGTCAAATTCCTCCAGTTTTCCTTCCAATTGTGTAGAATATTCTTTGTACGAATTGATTAATGCAGTGTTCTCTCGTATGTTTTCAGCATTTGCTTTCGCCATCTTCTGGACCTGAGTAATCTCGTTCATTAATTCATCAAATTTTTCGCTTTGAAATTGCTGTGCATGTTTTACTGTCTGGATATCATTGTTCAGTTCTTTGATTGATAGATTTATCGCATCAAGAGAATGTTGCAATTTGGAGGTATCATACGATCTTGATTTAAGAAGTTCCTGTAGACATATATTGATGATTGATGGCAGGTCATCTTTTATCCTGGCAAGTAGTTCATCTTCGAATCTTGGAAGCAACTTGCGAATGGCATCAGCTTCACTTTGTTCAGATTTCTTGGGAGGCATCTTGGGTGGCATGTTGCAGCTATAACTTATGATGTATATGCTACTTTTAGATATAAATCTTAATACAACCAAATACTCCAATATCTTTCAAATATCTTTCCTACTCAAATATCTTTCCTATATAGTAATTTCATGATTGAGATTCCTCATCTATATCCTAAAGGTGAATATGTTTAAATAAAACATGATCAGACGATTATTACGATTACGGGGTGATTAGTCGCATCTAGAATATTAACAGTCCAGTCCGTGTATAAATCCAAATACTTACTTCAAATCCGACTTTTTTCTTGTGCCACTGACCTTACAGTCTGCAATCTGCATGTGGCGACTGACCGTATTTCGCAAGCGACTGACCTTATTTTGCATGNGACTGACCTTATTTTGCATGTGACTGACCTTATTTTGCATGTCGCNACTGACCTTATTTTGCATGTGACTGACCTTATTTTGCATGTGACTGACCTTATTTTGCATGNGACTGACCTTATTNTGCATGTCGCGACTGACCTTATTTTGCATGNGACTGACCTTATTTTGCATGAGACTGACCTTATTCTGCATGTCGCGACTGACCTTATTTTGCATGTGACTGACCTTATTTTGCATGTCGCGACTGACCTTATTTTGCATGTTTTTGACCTTATTTTGCATGTCATCGCACCAACCCTCCTCCTTTTGTCTGGCGGTTTGAAACCTGCGCGCCGAAACGGGCGTTCGCGTGAGGAGAAAGTGCCTTAAGCCAGTGAGTCACTCGGCTACGACGGCTAATAGACGGCTACACTACGGAGTACGGATGAGCAGCCGGATGGTTTTCAGCGTAGCCGGAGTAGATCCGGATTCTGAATTTGCTTTGACAGTCGGATTGTAGCAGGATTTTTCTATTGAACTATCAAATAGTATAGCATTATTTTGGCAGCAGTTTTTCGGATTACCCAGAATTCATAAGACTTTCAAATTGCCGCCTGAAGCCGTAATGGATTCGGATTCCAAAATTTGGNATGGCCAAGAATCAAAATATCTGCAAAATCACGCGAAAGCGGCGTGTGACAAAAGGAAAAACATTCGATCATAGCAATGATGTACAACNATGTAAATTGCTATGATTCGATAGTGGCAATTATGGTGACATATCACCCCATAAGAGTAAGACATCAATAAAATTGATAGTATAGATAAATTATACCATAAAATGAAACAATAATCGAATTTGATTCATCACAAATATATTTTCGGCATTTTGACGAAATTTGTTGGATAAGAAAAAGATGTACTCAAGATACGTTTCCGTACAAGATATGCACAAACACAATTTTGAGATAATTAGGATAACAAAAAGATATCCGAAATATATCTCGTGTTTGCTGGGATGTTGAATAAAGTTTAACAGCAGGAGTGTCNAATTAAACTGGTATCGCTNTCCGGATTCAATCCGTTACTAGAAANCTTGCGNGCCATANCTGCCAAATGATTCCAAAATGTTACCACCAAATTCATACCTTTGTTTTTCACTGGAATATATCTGATATCACTATAAACGTTGACGTTGGAATTTGGTTTAGCATTTTTCAANCACCAAANAGTTTTTTTGAATGCCGGGGACCTTTTGCGTCNAAAGTAATACAGTGGTATCACAGATATTTGAATTATATTCATTCTGTAGCCTGTATTTATATTCGTAATGTAACTTACGTAAAACGGATTTGCATTATTTTTTTGCATCTGTGAATAACTGAATGTCCATTGCAGACATGGGGTAATCGCGATTAGTAATCGTAATCGATTACGACGATTACAGCATTTCCAAGTAATCGTAATCGCAATCGATTACATTCGAAAGAAATCCGAAGTAATCGTAATCGTAATCGACTACTTCGCATATTTAATCGATTTCTCTGTGAAAGAACGATTACTTTTTATTTTTGCAAGGACTATGACATAAACTGAACATTCGTGAACAAGGAAGAGATATTATACCAGGCTTGTGACAGCACAATCGTCTGATTTTTAAACTCCACAGCTCATTATTACGTCAGAAACAGCCTATTAGCTTTGCGCGTCATTGCGTAAGAAGTATTCACACTAAATAGATATTCGATGCACGTACGTCGTACATTAGTGTCATTGTAAGAACAGTGAACACCCGCCGTGCTGTATATCAGGTTATCAACACGTTCCACACGCTACTACCTCGCAGCAGTATAATTTATCTCCGCTCTGCCTAGTTTCAAATAGTAACTTATGGTTGATGTTTGGTTATGCTTATGCTTAGTTAAACGCAATTTGACCGTAGCTGCTTGGCGAGCAGTAGGCCTATCTAGTACGTACGTACACCGGACAAAGATTTGAAATTTTGTACTCGTCAAATAAAACATTGCGATTCCCACAACAAAGCAGTACAAATCAACAGCTGATGATTTATATATCAAAACCGAGCCGATTTTGCCGTTTCTCGTAACGGCAGCTTGCAGTACAATATTTGTATTAAGTTGGAGGCAGAATTTTATGTTCGCTTCGTCTTATTCTCATATGACTTTACTTGAAAGGGCGCCAATCGTTATTTCATAATTCTTTACTCAACATTGGGACCTGCCGCCATGGCCATGGGCTTATATATCATGTTAGCATGGGTAGTAGCTGGAATCAGGACCAAAACAGCAAGTCGTCCTCTATAGAGTGGTCATCGCCAGTTGAAGACTGAACTTCGTCGAATATTGCATTATGTTACTATTGATTTTTAATCCTCTCTCAGCCCCCGATGGTCAGATTTACCTGTAGAGTTTGTTTGTCGACTACAACGATCAGTTACACCAGGCCGATTTTCTGCATTTTTGATTTCGTATCTGCCGACTTGTAGCATGGCCCACTTCTAGGCTTATTGTAAGACACCGCTTACGCGGATGAGGCGGCGAGGAGGAGCCTAGATAAACCTCCGGGCTCCAACACGTAACCTCTGATGTCTTTTTATAATTACTTTAGTGTATGTTGTTAATTCGTGACCTCCGGTTTGTTACATGATCAAACGATATTGTAGTGGCTCAAGCATAGCAGACTAGAAGGAAAACTTTCGTGAGATGCACAAACAAATTGTCATGTATTTATATCTGACTGCATGTCTAGCAACTCAAGTTGTAAATTACCATGGTCAGTGACCACATTAACTACAACTACAATAGGACATGGAAACATTTTTATCATGGGGAAAACAGCATTCATTCCGTCAATGCGGCCTTTGAACGTAACAATCAAGTCAAATGATCCATTGGTTTGATGATCAGATAGTGTTGTAAAACGTGTTGCAACACCACCTGCACTTAATTAAGTCTGATGATGAGCAGACTTAAATTTGAGTGACGATCCAAACGCATTTGAATGTGAGCATACTTTTTGACGTGAGTTGAGTAACGAAATCGTTGACGAGTAGAGAATAGCTACTCGACAGCAAAGAAATTGGTCTCCACCCTTAATTATAAACTACAGATTCCAAGCCAAGCAAGTGTAATTTTTGAATATCAATTTTTTTGTTTCTTCTAAATTGATTTTATAATATTTTTGTTGGATTTTCCAACGTCAATAGGAGCCGCAAGTAGGCTAGCTCGGAGCCGCGGTTGGGAATCACTGATCTAGAGAGGATTTTCAAGTTAATTAGATCTCTCGAAAATACTCTATAACTTATGTTGGTTTACGAAACACTTTTTGAGTCACCTTCGAGCTCGCTCCCCACCCTATTGGGAAATTTGGGGTGCGGCAATTATGACCCTGGCAAGAATGCAAATTATTGGGCGCGATAAATTGACCTCTATAAAAATGGTCAATGGGTACATTATGACGTAACAAGAAATTGACGAATCTCGTTTAAAAGAAGTTTGTTATCTCATTAGGCCTCTTCAGCGCAATCCATATATTGTCTTCCAACATAGCTTCTAAGATGCAAAATACATCTAATCGTGAGTAATCGTGATTACTTTTCCAATGTAATCGTAATCGTAATCGACTACTTCCTGATTTTGTTGTGATCGTAATCGTAATCGTAATCGCGTCATTCAGAAGTAATCGTAATCGCAATCGATTACAATCATGAAGTAATCACCCCATGTCTGATTGATAGTAGACTTCTGTTTTGGATTGATATCGATCGATTTCTTGAGCTGATCCTGCCATATGGAAGTCTGGTGATTCGTTACTGCAAATGATGGTCGCCCCTGGTTTGTCACCAACAGGTTTTTGTGTCTGCAACAGCAAAAGTAAACAGGATTAAAGTGATACGACTGTTCGATAATAGCACTGTCTTTGTGAGGAGATGTGGATAAAATTTATTTGCTTTGCAAACTTTTAATAATAGTCAATTGTTAGGTTTGTAGAAATTCAAAGTGGTACGTCCGGGGTGGTAATGACTCGAGTAATGACTCAACTCCCCATTTTTGATGACTCGAGTCATGGCTCGGACCAAGTCACATGACTCGAGTCTTACACGGCGAAGAGCGGCATCTCATTGTAATTTCGAATAATAGTGAAGTAACCACCTGGTTACACGATTCTGGCAAAAACTTGGATTATACTTTCATTACTATTTCTACTATGGAAGGCAGTATATCTCGATTGGTCGTATCGTGGCATACGAAACATGCAGTATAAGTCTACGTACGTTACTGGAAATAACATATCTGTGAAGCCGCGACCAACCCACAGCATCGTCACAAAGTGCAACAAAAAAAGTAAGCTAAAAAATTCCCCAGATATCTTTAATGTGATGTAAAAGTGGCATTATATTCTTTGCGTTCGCAACACAGCTTGACTCGAGTCAAGTCGAGTTACGCGATTTTTGAAGGCAAGCTCAGTCACTCGATATTTGAATGTGACTCAGTCACAGATAGAACATACCTTTTGATAAGATCGCAAGCTGCAGGCGATGTATTTTGCGGAATATCGTATTCGCTCTTTTCAATATTCGAGGTTTCCTGTAACATCTGGCCTTAAGACGGCATCTTACCGATCAACAATGTATAGGGTAAAGCAGTGCTTTTCAACCTGTGTGACGGTTCGCACTGGTGCGAATGAAAAAAAATTCGGTGCGAATGACGAGCGTGGTGCGAATGGTGCGAATGAAAAATCCGGATGAGTGCGAACGGCAAGCGTGGTGCGAATAGTGCGAATGAAAAATCCGGATGGGTGCGAATGAAACTTTTCCATGTTTCTCACATTTTTCGACGTGGAATAATTCAAATAAACACGATATAAGTACAGTGAGCCCGTAAATTTTGTCGTTTGGAAGCAATTCTAAAAACTTGCTGGTAGCTAGGCTTTTCTAGTTAACAAGTGAGTAACGTTCCCGGTGCGTGTATAATGCAAAGTTTGAGATAATTAATATTTCCGCACGAGAGGATTACATCACTGCATGGAAAAAAGAAGGAGTTGAATCGGTATCAGTTGCTCACTTGCTCGGAAACATCCACCGTGTATGGATATTGTATACGGACCTTGTAGGAATGATGGTAATAGTAGCTGATGCCAGTGTTGACATTTGGCATATTTGAATGCAAAATATTGGAATTTTGGCACACATTCATGTTGGTTAACAGCAGAATTTAGCGTTTCTTCAACTATAACAATTAGCACATTAGATCTATAACAATTAGGTGTTGTTTACTCGCGTACCTAACCAAGGATTAGAGGCCAGAGAGTCCAGTGCTAAGGCCTGTTTTAATGCGAACTCCACAATTTAGGCTTAGACACGCTTTCCTGTTCTTGGACTGATGATCTCAGGCCAAGTCTAAATCGTAAGGGCATAGGCCTATATATAACATATTGGTGATTCCACTAAGCTTGCCGATCCATAGGAAAAGTTTGCCTAGTTCTTGTTCGTACCGCCTTTATACTACAAACTTTGTAAAACCCGAACTCTACCGGCTTAGCGTGAGCAGATGAGCACTGAGCAGTGAGCACCCTCTGTAGAGCAAAATTAAATCCACCAAGCCGTATGTCTTACTATATTTCTTATGCAGCCTAATTTAAGCTTAATTAGACTGTTGAACCTTATTAGTCTTTATGTATAAGGATATGGGAAAGTAGAGATAATTTGGCATTATTTCAGTCAGTTTTCCAATATTGTACGATTGACCTAAGATCCATCCCGCCGTTGGCTACCCGGGCCGATATAACTGTGTGTTAATCATGAATCTTATGAAAGTGATAATTATTCAAGATGGTGAAAGTGTTGGCTTTGACAACACAAGGATCCCGAACGTTGTTATTGAAAAATAGGTTGATTTGTGTACTGCATAGATAAGAAGTGAATGAAGCCTAAGCTTATCCATAAACAACAATCATCAATTACTCGGATTGTGTGGGTTTGTATAGCAATGCATTCCTGATTTTAACGCCCACCGTACCATCTAATCGTCTAACACAGGGGCGGCAACTTCTGCACTCAGCGTGCCGGATATAGGAAAATTAAGTACTTGGCGGGCCGGATTGCTGAATCGATACAATATTCGCCCATTTATCCTCATATCCTCATATACAAGAAATAAATCGTATTTAATTAATGTATTTTAACGACAGCAATGTCACTTCAAAGCCATTTCTCGCCGATGAGTGACTATAAGACAATGTGGATTTGAGAACAGCACTGTCATACAGCCACCGCCATGTCTGCTTCTCTCTGATCAATGATCATTTAACACACGGCGCAATCCTTAATCAAGACTTCAAGGCATTCGTTAAGCCCGGTGCCCCAAATTAACCAATATATTAATTCATTGGGCTTGAGTACATCGTTAATGTCAATATTGCAAGTCTCGCTTCGACGAACTTACGCGGAAGCTCAACTCTCGCACGCAGCGCACACAGGTGTATAATTACATACAGTCACTAATACTTATTGACGTTAAGCAAGTAGTGGGGAATTTCGGCAGACTTGGGCCGCGGGCCACATTATCATATAAAACGGGAAACTGTCCGAGGGCCGGACGAAATCCCGTCGCGGGCCGTATGTTGCCCGCCCCTGGTCTAACATTAGGGTTGCAATAGTTTGGAATCGGAAACGGGCGACACTTTTTCAAAATTTTCGAACACAGAATATCAGTGGAAAATCCTGAAAAAGTGGAAAATTTTTACCACTTCGTAGTCGGTTGACTAAAATAACAAAAAAAAAACAGTCAGCTTTCGCTCAGCTCCCGAAATACCCACCGGAGCTGATTTACGGCATCTCAGTCGAATTTTGAGAACGTATGGTAACCCTATCTAACATACCTTAGTACGCGAAGCATCTTTTCGAATGTTGTCAGAAAAATGAACCAAAGGTGCTATAGTCGCAACATTGATGCTACGATTCAAGTGCAGTTTCACTATTTTGTGCGTTCTAAATGCAAACACATTCACATCGCGATGACGTAACATGTGGATTTAGTGGCAAAGTGATATGGTTGCGAGTGAATATTGTTCTTGGGTTCGCTCTTTAAGCTTCCAAGGAAATCACTGCACGATACCCCCGGAAATGCAACGAACCTCTTGAGAACAACGGGAGTGCGATATCTGTGATTTTTCTACTGCAGTGATTTTAGTGCTTGATTAGTCAATAATATGATACGCTGAATGCAAAATAATGAAGCTCTGTACCTCCAAGAAGCTCTTCGAATACAAAAGTGATAAGTTTCTTCATTTTCTTTTCGCGTACTAAATTTCGGCTGACTGGTGCGAATGAAATTATTTTTCAAAAAAAAGTGCGAATGGAGCTCAAAAAGGTTGAAAAGCACTGGGGTAAAGAAAAACAGGCATCAACTTACCAAGAGGGATTTTTCGACAACTAGCTAATTCTAGTTGTCTAACTAGACTAATTATAACAAAATGTCGGTCACCTAATTCTAATCTAATTATTGAAATGTTTCTGTGCTCTCATTTTAATTCTGACATAATATTTGGTTTTGCTGTAAATGCAACAGTAGAGCTTCATCTACGGAACAAGCCCAGCTTGGCGTACAGACATTTGATATCCTCATCATTATAATGAACTATGATTTGATCTTGATTCATTGACCAGGTCATCGCGAATTCAGCAATTCTAATCTAATTAAGAAAAAAACTATATCAAAGCAATCATTCTAATTCGACTCTAATACAGAAATGCTGAAAATTTATCAATGAGATCATAGTTTTGATAATTTCCAGTGAGGTAGGCTGTACGTGTACACCTTGATTGGTCATATCGCATACGTCTTGAACTACCCACAGCATTGTCACAAAGTGTAATGGAACAGGTATGGCAGAAATGCAATAAACTTATCCCAAACGTGATGTAGAAGTGGCAATATATTTTTTGTGGTCTCGTGAAAGGTAAATAGTTGAACTTTCAAAATCATCCGTGTCACGGCGTTATAATGATACTTGAATATTTGAAGCCTAATCTTCGATCCAGTATAAAATCAACCAGGCAATCGATCTTGCCCGGCCTTACGCCTAAGACCTTGTTAGTCATACTCACATAACACAACCCAGTATCAAACTGACATGCTGTCCGCTTCAAAAATGTCCCCCTGCTTTCTGAGAACTCCGGGGCAATATAATTGGGTATGCCACAAAAAGTATTCCTTGCTTGTCTGTCACAGTCGACCTTGGTAGTTGGCCGAGATCTCCGATCTATATTGTGTGATGTTGTTTAGGAATCAGTTATCCAGCTGTCAATGCAAATTATTATGTTTAATATGTATAGCCTACAGCAGACTTGTTCAAACTACCAATTTAGTTTGTTGATGGCAAACTTACTGTTTTTTAGTACAAGTTTTTGTTCTAATCTTGTTAAAAAAGAGTAGTTCTAGTTCTAGTTGTACATGTAAAAATGTTTTGGTTACCGATCAACTTGTGTCTCCGTTTGGCGTGAATCATGACACCGGTGTTATGTTTTGTGATGTTCTGGCAGCCATTGCTAGCTCAGAGTCATCAGTACTAATAGTGGCGTGGGCAGGGCTCGAAACCCTCTCATTTCAAACTATAATTTTGTCCCCAACCTTTCTTAGCTCATTTTCAATCAAGTAATTTGTATACATTAGTAATTATACATTCTTTATGTTTAAATCGGTTGCAAGACTTTAAAGGTCATTAGTTCTAGTGTTAGCTGTTACAAGTTTTGAAAAGTGAGTGGTTCTCGTTACGAGTTCTCAAAAACGATGGATTCTAGCTCTATTTTTGGTTCTAGTTGCGAATTCTGAAGAGAGTCGTTCTATTTTCAGTTCTAGTTGCTCGTTTTGAAGCATCAGTAGTTCTAGTTTTAGCAGCGGGTTTATAAAAGTGAGTTATTCTAGTTGTAGTTGCGTATTTTAAAAAGTGAGTAGTTCTAGTTCCAGTACGCATTTGAAAAGTATCCGGTAGTTTACACTAGTCCGATACCCTACAATCAAACTTACTTTGATATCCGTGTGAATGATGTTACAATCCTGGAGATAAACAGCTTCAGCAAAATCAGTTGCACATAATAACGAGTCTCTGGTCCCATGATGACGCGCCGTCTTTAGTAAACTTCCATCAGCAACTGACGAGAAAAAGCCAAGATAATTGGATTGATAAATCGAAAACAACAATATCATTTGTTAGGAACTTCTAAATCAGTGGTTCTCAACCTGTTTGAGCTAGCGGGCTTGTCAAATTCTACAACGAACTTTGAAGACCAATGAACCTTCCAAAAAAGAGACTTCATTTCGTGCTGCCTTTGGATATTATAGTTTTTAAACATATGGCTTGGCAAAATTGAATACCTGATTGTGAGTCGAGTATGCGACTTCGAGTTAAGTATTCAAGTATGACTCGTTTTGATGTCACGACAGTATGGATGATGTGGAAAGTAATAAATACCTTTCACTACAGAGAATATAATACAAGATTTACATCATTTCAAGATAATCCGGTATTCCTTCGACCATACCTATTTAATTGCACTTGACGACATTACCGTGGTTTGATCACGACTTCACCGATATGTCATTTCCGATATTGTGCAATGTGCATGTATGTTTGCACTATATGATCTGTAAGCTGTGATAAGACTATTCAAGGTTTATGGCTTTTCACAGTGGACAAAGTATCAAAGCAATCATTTACAGGGATTTCACAATATCGGTCGGATTTGCGTTAATGTTATTTTACAAACTGGATTTGCACCGAGAAATTTTGATATTCTTCAGTGGTCGCCGCAGTCTATTATGGTATAAATCTCTGACTCGCAGAAATAGGCCTACATGTAAGAAGAAGTCGATTCAAAATGAAATAAATCAGAGATTACATAAATACCAACCTATATTTATAGCAGACTGCAATGTTGGATGAGTATCGATCAATTTCTCGAGTTGAGCTTCCAATCTTANCATATGAAAGTCCGATGATTCGTTCCTGCATATGGTGGNGGCATCTTCCTTGTCACATATGTGCTNANGTGTCTTTATATTAGTAGCACCTGTCAAGTAGAGAAATATTACCATGCCATACTTCTATACCCTGAATTATTCGAGTCGAGNAATGAGAGATGATATTTTCGAGCACCGAAATNACATGTTCCCTACTACTCGACAAAAATTATAGTTTTGGTAGCACTGTCCACTANGTTGTNCAAAAGCAATTTTTTTCTTCAGTTGGTTGNAATTGAGCNAAATCTGGGGTGNAGCCTTTTTAGGCNACCTAACAATTTAGTCAGTGNATACCCGGAGTCCAAAAAAGTTTNTTTTTGAACAACCCTCCTNTCCATTGTGGCAGCCTAGAAACGTCGATTGANCGTATGANCAGCAAACTGAACATTAGGGCTGTTCAAAAAATACTTTTTTTCCTGAATCTTGCTGGTTACGTGTTTAAATCGTTAGGTTGCCTTAAAAAACGAGGCACACCAAATTTCAATTCATTCCAACCAATAATCGCTGATTTCGGATGGTTTGACAATTTTGAATTTACCCAAAGATGCAAAAAAAATTTTTTGTCAAATTTTTCCGTCGACCCCATGAAATTGTTTCGCTGTCTTCAAAGACGATGCAAAACAAATTTGGCTCAATTCCAACCGGTAGAAGCGGAACTATTTATGTTTTTCTTCGATAATTCTGGGATTATCCTAGATTGGTGGATAATACAAGAATTATCATCGAAAAACTCAAATAATCATTTGGGTGTGGCCGTAAAAATATAAAATCACCTTCAACGTGATGCATATCTAAGAACTGGCATTATATTCTTCGTGGTCGCGCAAGAGATACGTATGTTATGACGTAACACTGAGTGACACTCGGATGCTCGACTAAAAGCCTAATACTGGATTCAGATTCAAATCACTCAGGTGCTCGAAATTTCCAAGTCCTACACCTAAGACCCTCGCGATGCCCTTATAATAAACTTACACATCAATATTCTTATTTACTCACAAAACACAGCCCAACGACCAGGGCTCCACATCGAAACGGTGCCCATTCTTTCCGAGAACTTCCGGGGCAATATAGTTGGGGGTGCCACAAAAAGGAATTTTTGTTTGGCCGTCGAAGTCGACTTTGGTAGCCAGGATCAAATCTCGCCGAGATCTCCAATCTTCACCTCCATCTTGTTCAGGATTAGATTCCAAGCTGTCAATACAAATTTCATATTCAAATACACAGGTATACAAACTTGTACAAACTACCAATCCAGGTAGTTGATGGTCAACAAACTATTGCCAATTTGAGGAGTTTGGTCTTAGTTACCTAATATGAAAGCAGGTTGTTCTAGTTGCAGTAGCGGATCTTGAATAGCGAGTGGTTCTACTTCAAGTTTAGCATTTAAAAAAAATGTAGTTGCAGACAACTAGAAAACGTGTGTCATCGTGATACCGTCGGTCTGTTGCATGATATTTTCGCAGCCTTTGGTAGCTCAGAGCAGGGTTGTAACCAAGTCTGAGACAATCTCACTTTTAAAGTTTTCACTCGAGTCGAGTCATTTTCAATTCACCACCGAATCAAGTCAGAGTCCAAATCAGCTATTAGACCAGGGGTTCTCAACCTGGGGGGCGCGGAAGGCTCTCAGGGGGGG
>ATSW01004588.1:0-12632 GCA_000444245.1 Botryllus schlosseri
GATCACTTCGTTTGCGGTCAATTTATTTGTGAGAAAACGATGGAGGCTCAGTAAAACGCACGGTCATTGAATTATTGGGTGACACCACCGTTTCGTAAACGATCCGAACATATGTAAGATACAGTGATTTTATTCGACACCAATTACTTGATGACTTGAAATTGACTCGTGAAATTTACTCCCAGTCACGAGTCAATCCACATTTCTGATACGGCAAGTCAAGTCATTTTAGCAAAGTGACTCNANTCAAGTCAAGTCATACGAAAAGGGTGACTCGAGTCATCCCAACACCGGATTCTCGCAGATGATGCTCGTGTACAAGTAGAAGTGAGTGTGTGCGAGAAAGTCTTGTGGCTTCTCCCGGTTGTGAGGTTCANACAGCGGATTGCTTGAACNATGATTTGACNGATGCCCTTCCCACTGTAAACCTACCCGTTTANCTGTGACTGGGCCCAGCATNGGTATTTCGCATCAGTAGAAGTAACACGATGAAGTTCTACTCAAATTAAATCAGAGACTTAGACACGCGGTGATGTTATCTACCTGTTGGCTTTCCGAAACATGTCACACTCTTCTTGCATTATTATCTTGGGCAGTTCTTTCAAAGCCGCTGAATTATGTTGACGGGTTTCCGTTCCATGGGTGATAATGATGGGAATGGCAATGCTGTCATGCCTAAAAATGTGTAAGACTTGTGAAATCATCAGAGATTGTAAGATACACGAATTGAACACGNAATTTTNACAATGTGAAATTGATTTTGAAAAAGCTTAGCACTGGTAGGAAATTGTTTGATATCTCCCTCCTATGCATAGCTACGCCTGCAACGGTACTGTAACACCAGACTCACCTCACAGTGCTTTGATGCGATGCCGGTACAGATTGAAAACAAGTAACGTGGACGGATTGCTGGCAAAATGACAAAAAAAAGTTATTTCAATATCACTGAACTCGAGCAGTCATGAGTAAATTGGGAATGAAACTACAGATTGCAGCGGATAAAGTGATATTTTCTGTCGATATCAAAATTGTGATACATTTCCAGTAGAAATAACTCATTTCATAAGTACACTTTTCGAAAAGATATTCAGTTATCGTACCGTATCATGCTGTTCTTACAACTTCACTCTCAAAACTACTTTCAAAATCATAAGTGTTAAAAGCACAATGTTTCTTTAAGAAACTGTTCCAGTAGAAGAAATTAGTTGAAAAACAGAATCACTTGAGTAAGCTGCAAGTATAAATAGAAAGACAATGAGGCCCCAAGAGTTGAGACACAGTTCCTTAACATAAACTTACTTCCAAACTAGACTTGTCCTCGTTGAAGCAAGAGAAGATAAGCCCGATAAACGTATCGTCCATCATCTGATACACAGCTTGAGTGTCAGTGTCTACGAGATAATAAACATATGATTTCAACTGACATCTTGTTGCCAAGTAACAAAAAGACATAATCTCATTACCGACGTGTGAAGGCCAAACTGTTATTTTCGGATGAGAGTGGTACCAGCCGACGATGCGCATTCTTTTACCGTGCAGGAGAGACATCTCGTTTGGACGCAGTCAAGGAATGAAATCTCACAGAAATGTTCGTTTGCATATCTAGCAATAGGGCAGACAAATTCATATTATAGAGTGCAGTCTCTAAGACATAGGACAAATTTGATATTATGATATTCGTAGTGACCAGAGAAAGTATGACCGGAAACCCTTGATAATTCAATACCTGAATATAAGACTCATTCCTTACTAGCATAGCTGTGCACATCGGTTCCAGAACTAGAATCCGAGTATCACTAGTGATTAGTAGCGTAAGTGCAGAGAATTACAAAATAATTGTGATGACGTGTGACAGGCATTGTTTTCCTTGTGGCCGCTAAAAATAACACATTTTTGAACTTTCTAGGTCATTATTACTGAATGGAGTCACAATAGGTGGTGCTTGAATCACCCAGGTGTGTAACAGCCCTACTTTCGAGTTAGTCACCAGTTCTAACAAGATCAGACTCAGAATTGGATAATTGGCTAGAAAGCAGTCAACCCCGTTTGAATGACCTCCTGAGCATAAAAACACAAGAATCAATGCCCCATGAACCAATTTTCGAGCATCAACAACATTGTACAACACACTTGAAATTGCTACAACATTGAAAAAGGATATCTCGACTTTGGTTGAAGCGTTCGATAGTTGCTCGACAGATATTTCCACCCTGTCTTTCCGCTTGTCGAGTCTACGTAGTGACATTGTGGCCGTCACGTACACATCGCAGCCGGCATCCTGGAATTTTCGATTTGCAAACAATCTAGAAGAATGGACCCACGTTCCACAGGTCTACTCACGGTTTCCACGACATCTCCAATACACAGGCCCATGACTTCTTCCTCCTCGTTGGAAAGCGCATGAGTGAGACAAGCGTAATGAGCGTCGGCTTCGAGCACAACTGCGCGCACCGATCCCATGGCAGTTGTGCAGTGTTGATTCGAAAACTTTAAAATCAAGCAAAACTGACAGCCGTATTTTTGGCTGACATATTCACTCCATCGTAGCGCAGTTAAGTATTCTCAATACACCTGTAACCATTTGAAAGCACAACAGCAAAGATCAGTACATGTAACACGTTGTATCGTATGCCAAAAGAGGTTCGTTATCCATTTCGAGCTGTGAGTTGTAGATTCTTAAGGGTTTGAATATGCTACACAGCATCGATTATGAATAGTGCAACACGTATGTAATAATACCATATTTTTTCCCGAAACAGTCAACAAATACTACAGACAGTATGGAATTTTTTAAAGGCGTTCAAGTAGTCACCGAAGTTCCGAGTAGGTGAAAAAGAGTGCTTGAATAGTGCTCCGAGTAGCCTTTGTAAGTACTTTACAACGATAACAACAAAACATTGATTCGCTGATAATTCAATTTACAAAATGCCCGGCATGTGATCATACTATCTCTGGAACATCCTCCTATGATATTGAATATCAACGGAGGTTCATTACCTTACAGCAATTAGAAACCAGATTGATAGGGAAAATGTGTGGGTAATTGAAAATTACATCGCTAGCCAGAAGAATCCAAATTCCCGCTTCGAGTAATTGTACCGTACCACAGAATGCACTGCAAAACAGAAAAATAACGGCCAGCTACAAAATACCAGGATGCCGTCCCAGAATTTACACACCCATGTCGTTTTGTTAAAAAATAATCAATTTCACGTCCATTTGCTATAGTATTGGGGCACTGGGAAATTTTATGTTTTCAAATGGTGAAATCTTTCAATGGTGCAACACGGCCAGTTTGAAAATCCAATCATAATCATTGTCCTGCTGGAAGGATGGTAATTCGAAGGCGGTTGCATATCTGCTTTCATTTTTGCTCGCATTCCTTCACACCACACTCGAGTGTCAGTGTCACGTGACTCCACCGGGCAACAACTCGAAATCACCAGCTTCGGCAGCGTCATAGCCGTTCCTCTCATTCCTCCGAACGCAAAGCCTGGAGATGTTTATTAAGCTCTTGCGTTATCGCCTTAACAGTTTCCAGTATACGTTCTCTATCCTTCTCCGCCAGCCTATCGCCGCAACGCTGCTCGAACTTATCCGGATGCCATAACACAAGCTGCTTCACGATAGTCTTCTTCCTTTGCCCGTTGTTGCTCTCCGCGCTCAAATTGCTAAGCAAGACTTCCACCATCTCGGCGGCATTGCCCTGACACGGCCAGGGTATGTCGCGGAACCGCAGTTTCGAGTCTGACGATTTCAAATCGGCTATTTTCTTTTCGTAACGTTGCCGTTTCTGCGCCATTACTTCCGTTTTCATCCGCTTGACTTGGGCAACACGATGGTCTTGGTCCCGCAGCAAGTGCGCCGCGATATCGTCCATTTCTTCTCTCCTCTTTCTGTGTTGGTATTCCTTTCGGCGTTTGCGATTTTTCATACCGATGTTTTTGCGTTGGTACTCTTGGAACATTCTGTCAGCCCATTGATCATAAGTTTGATAGTCATTTTCTACAGACGATGACGCAGTATATTTGCCTTCCGTCTCGTAATGGTCCGCTTCGGTTTCAGACTGGATTTTCCGCTTCCACTCCTCTTCCTTGTCCGATTTTTCTTGTATCTCATCCTCTTCTTCTTTTTCTAACTTCTTGAAGAGCTTGTATTTCTCCCTAGCTTTCAGCAATATCCCAGAAGGCGTATCTCCGTTTTTGTTACTTTGCGATAATAATTCCGGGACTTTTCGTATTAAAGGCTCAATCAGCAACTTGTAGTCTTCGTAATTTCCGTCATCGTAGATAAACTGAGCCGCTATGTGTACTGGAGTGTCTCTATTTTGATCCAAGACACTGCTTGAAGCGCCGTGCTTTAGAAGACAGCGTACTACGGCATCGTCACCCAGTAAACAAGCAATATGCAATGGAGTTCGGCCGATATCGTTGACTTTGAAGTTAACATTGAAATTTTGTTTTGTCTTCCCGTTCAGCTTTTCTAGCAAGGTCTTCAACTTCAGTAGAGAGCCGCTCTGAACATGTTTGATTACTTTCCTCTGATCGGGCCTCATAGTATACAGTTCATGTACTCATTAAGCTATTGAGAACAGATTTAGGGTGCTGAAGATAAGGGTATGATCAGTTATTAGAGCTACATGGGTAAATTTGATAATTACGAGCTAATACACAAGCATAGATATACTGAACAGCATAGAGGTCAGGGGTGGCCAACCGTTGCGACCAAAGGGTCACATGAGATTTACGAACCATTGCGCAGTCCACTACAATGATGAATTGTTGATGACCTTTTCTTAGTCGTCCGGTAAGAGCGAGTCGGATTAGGTGATGGTGAAAACAAGACTTGTGTTTCTACACGTCAAAATCGACAACATTCATGTCAGATGTCATGAAAACACAGTGTGCATGTAGGCCATGTCCAAACCTCATGAAGCGTGAAAATTCTTTAATGTTAATATATGAATTCGGTCAGTGATATTGCTACTTGAATATATCATATACCGCTAGGGCGCTAGGATCAGCTGGCGAGGACAGGCATATTCGGCGCTTTGATACATTACTATTGAAGGTTTTGGCCAACATTTGTCTCTCATTTCGTGCCATCGCCAACGATCTTTCTACGAGCACACAAACACTAAGTCACATGTTGGACGGCACGTTCTCTCATAATTGCGAATACATATAGCAAGACTCAATTCTCCAAATAGTGGATATTTTTTCATTTTCAGGAGCAGTACAGAAAATAGACTACAGCACAAAAAATGCGATACATTGAAAAGATAGGAAGGTGTCGAATCGACTTGGAGTAGGCCTAGTCTTAGGAATCAGACACCCACCTTGGGATAGGCGACGTAAAGAGGAGGCACGCACACTGAATAAAAGTAAAAGAAGATAGTACCGGTATAGAAAAAAGCAAGCGACAAAAAGTGGGGTGGCATGCCATGGAAGGCGAGATCGATAGGTCAGGCCGTGGTCCGGTAATCTTGAGGACGGAATAGTATTTATTTAGTAGTAATTGGACATACTCGTCGACTGTCGGCGCGATAGGCCTACTGCTCCACACGTCAGGTCCGGCATATTTGATAGAGCGATGATCTTTTCGGTCGATCATCTGATATTTGGACGCGCGTGTGTGTGTACTTGTGCCTGTACACTTTTGATTCCGAGGTAAAGAAGTCATGGAAACATTCGGGGCAATGACAGCAGTGGAACTGATACATAAACTTGGCGATTTCTAGTTTCTGCATATCGCGGGGCGGGGAGGGGAAAGTTGCCAGTGAACTCGATACTTGGTGAATTCGGCCGACGAACTCGGTATTTGGTGAGTTCGGGCCTTGAAAAATTTTGTATTTGTTCACTGGTAATCATATTCCAACTTGACTAATGGAGGATGTGACCTCGTTTGGACATTGATGACTTACGACAGATTTGTATAGTTTTGTTTTGTGTCATAAATTCACTGTTTTTGTTTCAAAAATAACACAGGAGATAAGTAGGCCAGGCCCTATGACGCCGTGACAGACGTTAGGTGCAGGAAAAAATACCTGCAAACATTGCCTAAACATGTCGGATATGATCGGTGTTGGCGATAATTCACAATCACTAGAGGAAACTTCGACTTGTCAACACATAGACTACGGTACTATATTATTGCTCAGTAACTTTATTGCGGAATATTAATTACACATTTTCTGAATCTGGTAATACTATACAAAATCAAATACAACCGATTGAAAGGTATACACAAATAACTGCAAATATTGCCAAAACTGGTTAATTATCTCACGTTTTATCTGATCTGATCGCAGGCAGATGGCGATAATTCACAATCCCTTCACGCAACTAGGACATGTCGCTGAGCTGTATAATCATTGGTACAGTAATTGAACTTAAACTGTAAGTTATACATTTTGTTAATACAATCCAATAGCCCCGTATGTTCTACAAAAACCAGATACAACCGAGTTCTAGAGATAGAAAGTCGCACAATAAGACTACAACTACAGAGACGGAAGCAAGTCCTACTGAATATCAGCCAAAGTGCACCACTTTCATTTAGTTGCGTAGTAAACTGTTATTGGGGATTCCCCCTGAGATCCTTTTCGTTTACTGAGCTGACTCAGGTTCGTGTTGTATGTTAGCGGTATAAAATTCACATCGAGAAGATAACTCGCTTGGCAGCATGAACATAAGTGATGAGCTGCTTAATGCTGGAAATTCAGCCCCGTCTGAAGAAGAACTAGTCCAAATGTACAATAAGTTGCTGCAGACAGATCCCGAGAAAGCCAAAGACATAGAAGAAGCGACAAAGGCATTGCAAGAGAAGGTACTGCCTACTCCCGGATGTTGTTTGAAAACCAAAAATGTGAAAAGCAACGAAAAAGTATTTATCAACGTATGCACTTCGAGTACAGTCCCTACGCCGCGGGATATCACTGAGAGAGAACTACAAGAACTGGTCGAGTCTATTGAGGACGAAAATGCTATTGTCGACTATCGAGTTCCAATGAGTATCGGCGAAGCTCATGCAGAGTTGGACAAGCAAAACAACGGCTGCTCTGTCTATGATGTTATTATTAATCCAGCCTACCTTGAGAAGATACGTGGAAGTCAAGTATTCCTGGGATTCTTCATGAGTATCGTCATAGAGGGCATATATAACAAATATAATGTTGAACTGGATCGAAATTGGATTATGCTCAAGAGAAAGAAGTTTGTAGGAAGCCTGCAAGAACAGTACATGCGCACCAAGACTCTGATTCAAGAAATGCCCGGGACTTCACCTTCTGTTCACACGCCCGCCGCGGAAAAGCCAAAATTCACAATACAGAAAGAGCCTGCGGAAGGACACCCGATGTTTTTGATAGCTGAAATAATGCTGCCGAAAGCCAGTAGGGCCAAAACGATTTCTTTAGATGTCGGCGAAGACAGGCTTGTCATGACTGTGAAACCTTATTTATATGATTTGGACATCTTCCTTCCATACAGACTCGTGCAAAACCAGTGTGGCTCACAATTCAACGTCAAAACTAAAGTTCTTACTGTAACAATGCCTGTGCAACAGCCTTCATAGATATATTATCACAAATTTTGTACTTATGTACGAATGTGTTCCACTTGGAAGCCTACCCATTAATAGCGCAGGGCGATTCGAGTAACAGTTGTAAATTGAGTGATGATCCCTGATTTATACATGCAGACTTTTGAGTACCTTTAGCGCCTCTTTTAAGACTTGAATTATTTTTCAAACAAGGCTTGTGAATTTTTGATGTACCCCAGACGATTGTGGTCGGATGCGCAATGACATGTTACGTAAGTGCAAGGTTGCCCGCGTTTTTCTGCCAACCCCATGAAATTGTTGGGCTGTCTTCAAAAACGATGCAAAACAAATTTGACTCAATTCGAAGCCGTAGAAGTGGAGTTATTTCAGTTTTTCTTTGACAATTCTGGGATTATCCTTGATTGGAGGATCATCACAGAATTATCATCAAAAAACTTGAATAACTCGGCTTCTGCAGCTTGGAATTGAGTCAAATTTGTTTTGCATCGTTTTTGAAGACAGTGCAACAATTTCATAAGGTTGAAAAGAAAATTGGAAAAAAATTTTTTTTTGCATTTTTAGGCAAATTGAAAATTTTCAAACTCTACGAAATCGGCGAATATTAGTTGGAATGAATTCAAATTTGGTGTGCGTCATTTTTTAAGGCAACCTAACGATTTAATCAAGTAACCCGCAAGATTATGGAATAAAGGTTATTTTTGAACAGCCCTAATACGCATACTACAACATCACAATCAGAAACAGCGGGTAGAGAATCATTGTATCAACACTTGTTAGCGTGTCTGCACCAAATGCAGATATCAATTTGATTGGAATTGCGTAGCTAGTTACTTATACGAACCTATTCAAAGGAATAAATCAAATTGAATAACCGGTATCCTTCCCGGTCAGTCCCCTCTGAGAAGACCACATAAAATATGTTCATAATTTTGAATAAACACAAGAATGAAATGCAAAAATCACTACACGTACAAATTCATACCACAGTAAACCAAGCAAGTCATGGACTTGTGATCTATTTCTACAATGCAGATAGGTGTTATACTACATAACGCAGGGTATTCTGATCGAATTTTCGTGACACAAGAAGCCTTATTTTGAAGGCGGATGTATTCGAAGACCACAATATCGGGTAGAATGTCATGGCAGGGAGATTCAATTTGTTAAAATTCAAATCAAACAGATGATTGACGCAGCAGTTATACAAATGTCAGAGTCACTGACAGTCAATAAATGGCGAGTTGCAGAGGATGATGTTGGCTGTGTGGATTATACACCAACTTTCAAGCAAAAATTTCTACAGGAAAAACGCCAATTCGTTCGACAAAGTCCTCCTCTCCTCGTCATAAACAAATTTGCAGAGGCTGTAATAAACTCAGCCAAACACAAAATAACATCAACATGTCTAATCCTGTGTCTACCATAAATGTCTCAGAAGGATCACAAACAAACACAACAGCATTGACAGTACTGAGCATTGAGCGATCAATTTACAAACAGCATCATAAGGTAAACAATGCTCACATCGCAAAAGAAATACTAGTAACTTAACACGAGAACATCATAAAAAGTGTCTCCGCAAATGCAGTCCTTGGCCAGCGCGCACCTAGCTTCGATCGCCCGAGATATACGATGTACAATTTAGAATTGATATCCACACGACACGCGGCTCCCGACTGTATGCTAGCAGTATGGCATAGACTACCGTCTCCACGCCATCTTCCCCACATCATACGTGAGCACGACCACCTGTACCACTCAAATTGCTGCGACGATTTCTTCCTCTATTTTTGAAAGGACCACCAGCTCGGCTCCGACTGCCACCGAAACCTGAGCGGCAAATGCCAGCATGAGTAAAGCGAGTAGCATGCAATTCAAAACAATTCATGTTTTTCCTTGCTCAACGATCGGACGACATGGATTACCATAGTTTTTAAAGAAAATGTCATGCACAGAAAGTATGGAACTACCGTACAAGCACAGGTGGTCACTTACGAAGCACACCAACTTTTTTGACTACTCCCACTTTCTGCTCGAATAGATTTATAGGGGAAACTACCTTACTTAATCCCCTTGGATTTTGTAAGTATCGAGTAGTTTGAGGATAAGTTTGTGCCAGTTTTATGAATGAAATTGTCATAATGGCTGTGTGAAATAGCACCGGTATCTTCTGATAGACCGTAGACACCTCTGATCATCTGCTGAAGGTAAGTGACCCCTCAAACAAATATACCTTTGAGTACTTTCCAAACCTTTTCTTTTCTACTTCCACTCGAATTAGTCTTAAAATATCTTGGAAATTGGTAGCTGTATGCGTCATTGAGTAAAAATTTACAACATCAATTTTCCTACTACCCGAGTAGCAACGCTGCCTACCACTGCGTGCGGGTGTCTGGAACTAGAACTACCTTGAACGCTTGTGGTTTCGTTAACTTGAATTTCCCTTCCGTTCCACTTCATCCCGTGAAGGTCGAGAGCCTTTCCTTTGTCGGATGACTCGATATCTATTAGCGCCTTGCTGTTGAATTAGAGGAGAGTAAAGAGTACACAATGATCCAATGTCGGCCAGCAACAACTTGGTCAATATCAAAATCGAAAAAATCACAGATATATATAAGTGTATATTCATATTTATTTCACCAATACATCTTCCGAATCAACACTGTGAAGTATACATCGTGGGCTGTCAGATCAAGAGCTAATGCAAGACCAGTCGGCCCTGCTACAGACAGGTATTTGTAAGTCACTTATATTCATGAGGATCTTGCTTAGACATACGATCACAGTATCAAGTTTCAGCCGAAGTATTTGGGTTTATATAATAATGAGTATACCATTCGATCAGATAATTACTAACACCACACGACAGCGTTGGGGTGGCTCGAGTCACGTTTCTCGAATGATTTGACTTGACTTGACTGATGAATTAGCTTTATGAAACGACGTGATTGACAGGTGGCTTTGATTCAAATTTCAGAGTAAGTAATCAATTATTCTACTTTACGAAGCACCATGAACCGCTCAGCTACCCTGGACTCTGTGTGTTGGATGCCATTTCAAGGTAAGTTTTTGATATGATTATATCCTTCATCATGCCTTTAATTGCCGATCGTGGCCTTATATTATACTAGCATTGTAAGTTTCCACCATTCACAAATTGATTCAATGTTTGCGGGAATATCTGTGTATCACATACGTCTTGAAAATCATCATGGGCTACGTGCTAGATATCAGCAAGGATTTACAAGCTTGCCACATGACATGACATAACCAATCAACGGAACCTAAAATTTATCATGAATAGAACGAAGAGAATCTCACCGTTTGTCAAAGTTAGCCCAGCATTCCTTGCACTCGATATCTTTGGTTTTCAAAAAACCGACGAGCTTGTCATTGTTGGCACTGTCGGGCAGGTTTGCAAACAGCATCGTGACCATCGTGTCTGTTGAGAGAAAGATTCAAGGTTGTATGTGGCGGTGTCGACCTGGTCATTGAAACACAAAACTGTAAGTTGTAACCAAGTCCCAAGGTTCCGAGTCACAAGTTAATCTAACTTCTATAGTTTTGACTCGAGTCAAGTAGAGTCATTTTAAATTCCAAGTCAGCCAGAGGAGGTGTTTTGACTCGAGTCCGAGTCATTATGTTCACTGGTCAGTGGTGCTGTTCAATCCAGTTCAACCCACTTTTTTCAACTCTNCTCGAGTGTTATAGAATGGCTCGCATTCATAATATAGTNTTTTTAGTCAGTTTTAACAGTTTTTGGTCCTATTTTNAAGTATCAGAACCNANAGATGATATACCAATAANATGGTAACTTTACTGTTCTTCGAAGTTACAATGAAATGCCNATCCGTGGGTAGTTANTTTTCAATACANATCACAAAATTNGAAGCTTACCTTTTTTCATTTTCTTCAGTGCAACTATCTCATCTGCCCCNGATTTCCGTTTTTGGGGTTTCNACAGCTGTAAGGTCTCATCATCCATTGCTTTCGTCCTGGCCTGTAAGTNCAACACACAATGATATNCAAACACAATTCAAGACATAAAATTTGTCACCATCAGTGAATAAACATCAAGACTAGAAACATATTTGACAATGAATTAAATAGATGGTCCAGGAGNCCAAACTCGAATCAACGGCAGGTAATGTATCAGTGTGTAAACCGTTTTGAATACCGAGTTATCAAAGCATCATAAAAGTAAATGATTTAAAAATTGAAATCGAGTTTCGAAAACATGGCTCACCAACACGCGGCCCGCAGGGCCATATTTTGCGGCCCGCAGCCTTATTTGAGATTTCGGAAGAACGCTTAGTAAAGCATTTAGAAATGCTGAAATTGATTTCAGTTGAAAATTAGTGCTGTTCAAAATAAGCTATTTTCCTGTGCCTAACATCACCATCCCTCATTAGCCGATACATCTTAGTCGACGGCATTGGCATTCCATGAAGGAAGAATTAGCAGATATGAGTGGACATATGGCTTTGATGTGCAACGGCAAAGATCGTGACACTTTGAAAACGACGTAGGGCTTCCCCACAAGATCAAGCTTTTAGAGGAGATAGTTTTACAGAAAGTACCGTGTCTAGCAAACACCAATACCGATGCGTTACTCGCTGAAAAGTGTTGCCAGGTAGCTCAGCTCCTAATTCAAAATAGAATGAAGTGATGATCAAGTTATTCTTTTGTTGTATTTGTATTTCTGAATAAAATATCATTTTTTTTGAGGTAACTACGCCTGTCGCCCATGATAAAGAGCAAAGCTTTGTGCTGAAGGCCTATTTTATCTCGATATTGAAATGATGCGGCACACAGCCTCTATACGAAATTTGAAAAGTGGCCCGCCACCCGTTTTGGGTTGGTGATCCCCGCTCTAACACACTATTTTTCTTGAAGAAACCCCTGTAATGGGACTGTGCCCTGTATAGCAAATGATAGCCATTGACACAAGACCATCAAACCTTGTGTCGTCGTCAATGTCGACTGATTCAGTGTTCGTCGACTTCCGGATAAAAGTAAAGAGACACACAACACACTATCATTTCTCTCAGACATCCACTTACAAGGTT
>ATSW01004589.1:0-17544 GCA_000444245.1 Botryllus schlosseri
CACATTAGGATAACATCAAAGAATATATGCGCTTGTTAGCTACTATTATCCGTTATTATACAGCATGCGCGGCTACGTGGGGAAGTTGGACAACCTGTACCTTGGAAGGAACCAGGATTAGAACAAGACAATGTTCGACCGAAATTGAATCTCAACCCGGCGATTGTTTCATTGGTAAAATATTTTACGGCTGTTAATTATCTTTCACGGCATGAGGCAATATTGACACCGGGAGATTGAAAACTGAAGGTCACTGGCAAACATGATGGCATATCTATGCACAGATTGCTTCGCATGGTCTACGTGGACATCGTGTGATACTTCCCAATTGTCGTGGATCAAAGGCAGACTCGAGTTCGTCAATGTGCAAATGGAGCGGAGACAGCGGAACAAGCTTGTCATAGTGCAACCACAGGTATGATAGCAACCATCATCGGAGACCGCACCATCATTTTCTTCCCAAAAATTTGCAAGACCGCGAAACGTTGACAAAATAAATATATATTGTGAGATTTCAACGACTTTAATCGCTACACACGAAGTTGCAAAACAACACCAGGCACGTAAAGCAATGCCTTGCCGAGCGTTAAAAACATGCTGAGCCTGGTGCAATGTTTCCAAAACGGAAAGTGACGAACCATAATTTCTTGTGCTATATTTATTAGCCAGAGAGCAAAATGGACCCTTCCTTCAATTCTTTAGTGATTTTGTTTAATAAGCAATAAATAAACTATTTTGGGGCAAATTCATTTAGCCTTGAATATTTCGTTGCGCGCTTCGTGCAATTTAGTGTCACTAGAAAATTAAAGATTAAAAAATAACCCATTAAATAGGCCTACCCTTGATTTACAGAATTGAGTAAAACTGTATTCGCAATTACGGATAACGACCGACAAGATAGCGTAATGGTGAAGCGTCCGGCTTCTTGATCGGTAGGACGTAGGTTCGATCCCTGTCCGGGTCAGACCGAATACCTAATTAGTAACACCGTGACTTCCCGCTTGGCGCTCATGCATTACTGGGATAGCATGGAGGGCTGGTGCTAGACTTAGAAAGCCGTACAAGGCTATATCTACATCTTTCCTCTCCATCGGCACATGCACATCATGCACTCATGGTATGCATATGCACAGATTGTGTGTATGTAAATCACGAGTCGGTGTATATGCCGCAAAAATATCGAAGACAAAAATAAATTACGTCCTTTCCTTTTTCTCTCCTGAATAGACGGTACTTTTTAAATCTCGCTTGACGCGATATGGATGCATCGGTCTAGAGTTGTGCAGTACGCTAGTGCGGGACCATTATGCACATGCATATTCGTGTTAGGACACATCACGACACGTAAACGTTTCGGCAAATCTGCAAATTTCGCGAAGTGTGTCCCAGAAAGATCGACGGTGACTTGGAATCCAAAATGACCGACAAATGTTTACCGCAACCGTAGATATTGATATGACTGTGGGGCTCCGAAATAACGGCTCTGAATAGTCTTGCCTTTGAAATCTGAGCTCAGCGGTACAAATGCGACCCGACGAGAGTTACACATCACCCAGTGCAAAAATACGAATTTGGAATCTTTCGAGTAGCCTACCGACAATCGTTTCCGGAGGTCACGAAATAACAATCTTCTTCAACCAAGTAATGTGAACCCATTTGAAACGTCAGTAGTAGTCTTAACTGTGGGTCATTGGGTCCTAAATTTTCCGAGACACCATTTCCATCAGCTCCTGCAGGAAATCTGATCACGTTTATGCTATAAATGGAAGTTCCAATATTATTGACCAAGTTCATACATGAACTTAAAAAAACTTCTTCACGTGACCAGTAAATTTATGCATACTGATTTTTCACATCAGGTATATTAGCGATAGGTGGATGGTGAGCCGACAAACATAAATGAATGAGTTTCCGTTCACCGTTACCTAACACGGTCAGATCTACGAATCGCGTGATACCGGACTTAGTTCGCTGCAGAAAGGGTGTGCGAGCGCGTGTGTTTGTGTTAGTGTAAATTGTTAGCGAAGCCTTCCAGATGTTGTGTGGATTGGGAAAAATACCATAGTTTGTTGGAGGTCGACAACGTTTTGTTGCGGCTCTCCTTGACACAAACAATCTGTAGCGCCCGTCGTATTCTTCTGTCAACAGGTGCGTGGGCGAGAAAAAAACTACTTTTTTAATCACCAGGTTGATTTCTCCTAGGGGAAATTTCGGCTCAAAGTTCGGCCAAGGGGTCCACGAAATGGAAAAGGTTGGGAACCACTGTCCTAGATGAACCTCCAGCACTTGAGTCGATCTTAGTCGGACACGAAGGCGCAACCTATTGGTGTTGCAGTTCTGGAACAACGCGCTTTCTCGCCACACATAATACACGAATGATTATAAACGAGAAAGCGCTTATGTTTCACTTGGAACAAAATGAGGTTCTGAGTAGCTTGCGTTGCGGCAATTGTTTGCTCATTGTAAGGCCAAATCGGACTGGATTGCTGCATTCTCGATCAACGCTGGCAAAGCCTAGGAAGAAATTAATTCCAACTCCCAAGCATACATAATAACACACTGCCCAATTTCGTGCTCTAATCAAAATCTCTGTCCTGAAAATCTGGTCCATCCATTATCGCGAGCACGGACACGTGGCCCACGGCGATTACGGACCCAAAACAATTTAATTTAGAGCAGTGGTTCTAAACCGCCGGTCCGTGACAAGTTTCCTGCCGGTCCGCATGATATATTGGAATTTTATATCTCAATTCCAAAATGCAAGAATTTTGGTGCTTGTCCATTAGTTAGAAAAATTACCATCATATATTGAGTTTATTTATAAGTGCAAAACGTATGCATATTGAATAGGAAACTGTTACATTTAGAAAATTTTCGCGACCTACCTGAAATAGCTCCGGGACCCACTGGTGGGCCGAGACCTACCGGTTGTGAAGCATTGGCTTGGACGATGTAAAGTGCAGAAATTAAATGCTTTTCAACAGGATTTTAGATGTCCCAAATTTTAATATTGTAATATACTATATGTTCATTCTGTCAAAATAATTCGACGCGAAGGTTTTTGACTGATTCTTACAAGAAGCGAAAGAGAGACAATGCGGTCAACCAAATTCGAAATATAGATAAAATTTCTCGGTTGTGACTTGATGATGACAAATACACAGAGTCGTGAACGTACGAATACAACTTACAGTTACAGCACTAACAGACGCAAATTCGGCTATAAATAGCCTAATAACCACACAACACTAATGAAATATTCCCAGGGTAAAGAGATGTTTTTCTGGCGACAGAAGATCATCATTCGCATGATCCTCTCATGAATACTTTCAGTTGGTACAACAAGCGACGGCTGGCATCGAGCGGGAAACGGTTACGAATACATATATATGGCCAATCTGAAGGATCACGTCGGAGCTATCGAATTTTGCAATGCATTGGACGAGCGGTCAATCTTGGCGTCGGTTGGCGTGAGAGATGGAACTCTAGTTAGGTATGTGTGATTTATAAGACGCAAATTAACCTTCACGCCCCGGTGACCAGCCCAACTGAGGGTAATCTCAGCAATAAAACACAGATACCGTACAAGCTTTCCCTTTGAGTTCGAATCGGTTTTAAAAAAATGGAATACCTAAATTCAACTAGTTTTCATATTCTTTGCCTATACTTTCTCGCAAGTACAGTAATTGCTCAACTCAGGTCATGTTTATGAGCGTGGAATTTTCATCGAGAAACATTGCTGAGTATATTTGAACGAGAAGTAATGCATATTCACAATTCTTTATCTTTATAAGTGACCGGAATAAACACATATTGTTATTGGGAATTTTTATAAAAGCCCCAGGTAACTACCCATATATTTGTGACAGAATGACAAATTGCAGTAAAATCATCAACACAATACTAGGGATGGTGCGAACCTCTGAAAGGTTCGGGTTCGTGTGAACGCGAACCTTTTTCAAAGGTTCTATGTGAACACGAACGTGAACCTCGTGACGTCATATTGCTAATTCCAACCCTATCTTTCAATGAAGTGATAGCCTATATTAATATACACGATACCTAGCGAAGACTCGGGCCACATAATGTCACATTGCTGAAGTACATATTGGCGTTTTAAACGTCGCTAAATGTATCAACCGCGGTTATGAAGGCATATAATAATCTCATAAAATCAATACATTCCGTCGCTTTGCCAACAATTTCGACGAGGACTTACCAGGGAATATAAGCTTACGCCTTAACGGTCTTTGACAGACCGGACAATGAGTTCGGAGTCTGAGTATTGCTACATTGATATTGAGCAGAGTGTAAAACGGGTTTCCATACTCGCTACCGATACCATAAACAACAAGTTATATAGCAGTAGCCAGCACCTTAATCGCACGAATTTGGTTTTAATGATACAGTAAAGATGAAGTCAAGTTTGACCCCGTACGCCCGCTCGATTTTTACATCAGAAAACGATATCAATGTCATTGATTGGTTAAATAAGAATTATTCGCTGACTACATATATCGCTCGTGATGTTGTGTGAATGCGGGTCAAGCTCACAGCAGAGAGTCACTAAATATTCACAAACGGAAAGCTGGATATTTCGAGAATTTTTTTGCAACAAAAAAGCAAGTAAAACTTTTAATGTTGTCAAGGTGCATGCTCGTTTAGTGTTGATTTTTTATGCTGCCAGCGCCATGCATAGAGTGACCCGCAGTTGAAATGCAATATATTTTAACCAAAGATCTTATAGTGAAGTCCAAATTACAATTTACCAAAAAGGTTCACAGTGCAGAGCCTACCAAGGTTCTGTTGTGAACGCGAACCTCTAAATTTCCGAGGTTCACACACAGAACGCGAACGTGAACCTCGCGTTCACACCATCCCTAGTAATTTTACGAAAGATCGCACAGAACCAAATCACAATATTTTCAGTTACGAATCATCAACTTCAACGGGTCATGTTTTATCATCATGAACTAGAAATGGGACGTAATAGCTGATCTTCTACCGCACGGTAGCTTTTAAAAGTGATGTGATAGTGTAGTTTGTTGAGATTTCAGTGTTTTTGTAGCAATTTTAGCGTGAACGTCAAGTTCTTATATCTAAAAAAATATATGTGGCACTGAAATATTTGTTGAATACTTGAAATTCCAAAATTCCGTCGCGGGCCGCACAAAATGCACTCGCGGGCCGCGTGTTTGAGACCTATGTGCTAGAGCAGTGTCTCCCAAACTTTTTTGAGCCACCGCCCCCCTGGACAACGAAAAAAGTGCCAGCGCCCCCCTACCCCCTAAATCAAATGAATGTTGTTTTGGATTCATTTCAGCTAATAACGAGGCGGATCAAGATGGTTTATTATTATTATAAACATCCTCGTCATACTGGGTTAGAAATTTGATAAGAGCAATCTCAATCTGAAACCTCCAGTCCACGTACCGCACTGTCAAGTCGGTTTCTGCCGTGAGCCAGAAACCTTACTCTCAAGTCGGTTTCTGCCGTGAGCCAGAAACCTTGTCACCGTATTGAAGACGCGTTCTATCAAATATGAACGGGGAAGGGCAACGACAAAAAATGTCACTCGACTCCAGTCAGAGTATTTTTATTTGATTTAATTGTGTATCCAGGACGATTGATTCGAGATATTGAACCTCAGTTCGAACTCAAAATTGTTCTACCTATAGGCCTAACTGCATAACAATGTAATCAGCTCCTCAATCATTTCATGCTCGGAAACTTTACAGAATGAATTGATAATCCGGTACGGAATTTTCAATTGGAATATATCCCCGAATCAACCCACTCTATCCTTGTGCAGTTTTTTAAGATGATTGATTTATGCTTCTCTGTCAAAATCGGGTATTCGAGCTGGGCCAGTAGCTCGTGCGAGCTCGATAGTAATAGGAACAGTTCAGGTCTTGCAAACTTTCGGTTAAATATCACAGGCTTATCACTGAATCCGGACAGGGCCATTTACGTCTTTAGCAGGTTTCATTATTAGTAAGAACGGAAATATTCTACTTGATAATTTTAGAGAATATGCCCGTCAAACAGGCCTAGAAATGATGTCGCTTCTCGCAACCAGAACGTCGTGTCGAAGGCCTCGGTCGCAGCACTGTGTATAATTCACAATCGTTTGAATCAGAGATTAAAATCACACACGGCAGTTTCTATCAGAAAGTCATCACACCTTGTAGTGAGAAACAACTGCTCAAATACTTTGTAGCTCTCATAGCATACAATGAACCACGCTTTCTAGGGATTCTGACGACTGCTAAATTAGTCCATTGATGGCAGGATCAACATTGTTAGGTAACAATGGACTTTTTCGGTAAAGCTGACAGAGACGGACGACCCTAAATTGCCTTGAGTGAATCGATTTTGCATGTTTACTGCATATTAAGCTGCTTTATTCATCAACCGTTTCATCACTACGGAGCAGTTGCCTTCTAAGCCTACAACGCGGTCATTTGCTGTCAGCGCCCCCTGCCGCCCAATTTTGTAGCCAGCGCCCCCCAATCGCCCATTTCACCGCCAGCGCCCCCTGCACGTCCACGAGCGCCCCCAGGGGGGCGCTGGCGCCCACTTTGGGAACCACTGTGCTAGAGTGTGTATGTAGGGTAGAGTATGGTAAAACGCCCAGGCGAGGTAAGACGCCCACCATCAATATGACAGAACAAAGCGAGCATTGAATGCGTCACAGTATCGCAAATATTGCCTAATGGTCAGACGAAACTGCCACTTTGATTTCCACACCAGGATGAAGATTTGTAATGTTTTGTGAGATTTTACGACTTTTACACGTGTTCTTACCAAAAGAGAGCCTTTTACAACCAAGTGAAATGTCATATTTAACGGAAGCTACAGACAATTTTACGGTTCTATTTATGATTTCACTGCGCGTAGTTGGATTTAAGACACACTCCGAAGGCGAATTTACACAATAACCACTTGGTAGCTGATCCACAACTAATGGCGACCCGAGGCTAAAACCTCTAACCCACCCGTGGGGTAAAACGCCCCACCCCTTAAAGTCCAGTAATGGTGGATTGAGTAGCCGATTATGGGTTCATCTAGGATGCCTTCTCGGAGAACGCCATACCCATCAAAATGGCTATCCAGCTGTGGAATATAGGCTATCCCTTCGACTAAACAATATATATTTCAAGAACTGCCGACTTGTTTCTTGACTTTCAAAATCATTTAGTGTTCCAAATCTTCTGGAAATGCCTGCCTTCAGCCTCCACCTCTATATTTTTTAATTCCTGTTCATTTTTTTCGGGTGACCTCTACTCACGCGCACTGATTGACTTGTTTTACGGATTACGGATTGGAGACGTATGAAATAACAATTCAAAGCACACAACGAGTAATTCGCAATGTAACGATATCAACATATGGTGATAAATTGAAAAGTGACGATAATACGAAAAAATTATTTCGATATTGCAGCCTATAGCGCCCCATAAAACATCGAGTGGCAGTAAAAAGACAGAGCTGTACAAAAATACTGTTGTGTAGTGATCGATATAGTTATTCAGCGAATTCAAAACAGATCAGTACAGTTGCAAAAAAATTGATCTCAATTTAGGCATAGGATTTCGACAGCTGGTCAAACAATTCGGATAAATAGGCTTCAATAATCATTCCATCATACTCGGGACTCCGTTGTCGCACGTTCCGAGATGCTAACATCCGATTCCGTTTTTGGCACGTGTCGGCAAATTCGCAGACATGGAGCGAGCCGCGAGTCCCAATCGGTTGCGATTAAATTGACGCAAATCAGATTGATGATAAAATTCACGTGGGTGAATATAAACCTAAAATTTATCACCACGACGAAATAGCTTGTGGATATCGCCATAGCGGTATCGGAGAACAGGCACGCCGCTGTTAATACAGTTATCCTTTTCATTAGTTGGATATATTTCGGGTGAGTGGCAATGTCTGAGGTGCGATTAAAATTTTGGACCTTAACCAGCGGATATATGAAAAGCAACAGCATCGGGAGTTGTATTGACCACGGCAATAGCAGCAGCAGTATCGTGAATCTCTCGGTGTCTAACACCGTAAATTCCAGCGAGTATTCGCTAAAAAAATACATGAACAAAGCGACATTGAGAATTGCCACGACAAGAATGTAGGCAACAAAATACTTGCTGATGAATCTTGTGAATTTATTCGATAGGTGGGATAACGCCGATTCTCGATAAATCACTCTCTGTCTTTGCCATATCAAGACGAAAATGATTACGATTGAAGTCCCATAAGCCCCAAAGCTGAAATACCTCCCCGCGTAATCTAGGTTAATGGCGTATTGCTTCTCCTGTTCCGGGCACGGTGGATCAGATGGGAATGTTCCAAAGTTGAAGGAGGTTATATTGCAGTAACGAATGAAGTTTGAGTAATTTCTCAATCGGATTGATTGGTTGCTCGACGACGTGTCTACATAGCTGATATTCCTTAATGCGGAGCAGTAGAATTCCCTTGCGTTTATGTAATCATTGGCGTAAGACATCGCAACGATTTCCACAACCTCCGAAGCTAGCACCAGTATACAGCTGATCGCTAACGGAATACTTTGAATCATTTTCTTCGAATTCGTTCGCCCGCTGCAGGTGTGTTCACGGAGGATATAGATCCACTGAACCACTCCTAGGTAAACAGTGATTGCGCATAAAGTAGCCTCTCCCGCTATAACGCTATTCGGATCCATTTCAACACCGTTGAAGGTCAACGGCACTACTTGTCCTTCCATGCAGGCCATGATTTGCAAAATGCCGTATTCCTGAAATCGAATGCATACAAATGATTGGGATAACGTGAAATTAAACGGAACGTCTGTGTGATACATAGAACCTGATATTTGCTGGCAACGTTGCCACCACTTATCAAAAGCAGGTTATGGGAAAAGTACCGTGCCCGTCTCAACACTTGATATTTACTGAAATCCTAAATGATGCTCTATATCAGAGGTGGCCAACCTGCGGCCGTGGACACGTAATTCAATTAGTATGTGTTGGCGGCCGTCAACATGAAAATCGAATTTACGAATTGACTTCCGATTTTTTAAGAGATTTTAATTATTCTTGAAATTGTCTTCTCGCGGTGCACGATTCAATGCGACTTCATTTTTCGATTTTAACATAGTCGCGCTCTTTGCAATCTGAGCACCGCAGTATACAGTTATGAACAACAGAGAAAAATGATGCGTCTCGTCTATAAGAAACTTGGAATCGTGTCTTCCTCACGAAAGAAATTTGTTTCTAGTACGATAGGGCGATTCCAATATCTTTGCACTATACCGACAATCCTGATGAGAGGTCAAGACGTAACAGCATGCAACAAAGTGACTTATTACAATTTGCCCACCCGAAGATCTATAATCATTTATAACTTGGCCTAAAATTTCGAAAACACACACTCCATCAACTCTACGGGGTAATCTGATCACATGGGCTGAGAAAGGATAAACGTTTGATATGAATATGTGAAACTACTAATATTAATGACGAAATCTATTCGTGAATCTGAAACAGTTTCGCGCTTCGCGCGACCATGCTCATTTCAGGAATCTATTCATATCACTCACGATTCCAGAGCATCTAGTAAGCCGAAAATGGACATGCACAGTTTAAAATGGGTATTTGGCTTCCAGCTGGTTCATTACGACTATGCCCTGGAATGCGNTCGTAGGCTACATGACTGGTCGAAATGCGGCTGTGAATAACAAAAAGGTTGGCCACCCCTGCTCTATATGAATGATACCACTGCTTCCCAACACTTTTAGTTTTATGGAACCCTTCGGCCGATAGGCCTACTCATGCAGAAGTTCTCTACAAATTTGAAGTTGTTGTAATCTAGTTGGCCTTCGCTATAGTAATAAGCTTATAAGCTTATTTGCCTTTAATAACGGGCAATTGAAATCAAGGACATAGTGAGTAAAATATCTTATTTCCAAATACTCCCCGAATTAGATGTATAATTGCATTTAACGGTTCGAATGAACTACTATTTGTCCAGACTCCCCAAGAATGTGTAGTATTAAGGTATTCTGTACATTATCCCCATATATTGTATTTCTACACTTTGCTGTCACCGCCCACAGCACCGATAACCCTAATTTGCATCATATACATAAAAGGTGGTCAGCGCAGAGATACCCCGGCCGATACCTTCAGGTCTTACGTCATGCATAAATCGATAAATGGAAATGGCAATGGCATATCTGCGGGGACGTATATGCAGCATTGACAGAAAAGTCATTCGGCATCAAATTGACCGAGGAATTGACGAAATGACTCTCCCCAGAACAACGTTGTCTGTGTCAGCATATCAGTGAAGGCAAAAAGTCATAAACAACTAGAAATGCTGTCATTTCCGCTATATTTACACGCAACATGAAACTATTTATTCTGGAGAATGAATATTGAGATCATCAGCAATTGGGAGGACCCCACTTTAGAAAATTTGCAGAAGCTTCAGTTGTTGATGTAGCCAATTTTAACGGTGTCAGAGATCTAGAGACACCCGCAATGGTTGCTAGGCAAAAGACATCATAAACTATTGATGTTACTGAACTGTACCTAATACTATATACATTTTCATGCGGGACTGAACTCCAACAAACTGCTGAAATGTTCTGCTGATTGCTCAAAACTTTTTTCGGGATCGAATAAATCATGCAGGCTAACTCATTCTGCCTACACCCCGCCGGCACGACCCTTCCTTCACTGTTTTCAATTACGCGTGGCTAAATCATTTCTTTCCTCTGATGTCACTGCAGACGTTACGGTATCTTCAGACCAGTTCTGTAAGACGGCCAATAAGGCACTTATCCATCCGCTAGAGTTACGTAACAAGTTACAGCAGACTGACGCCTCTCACCACAGTTCCGGATCAAAAATGACGGAGATGATTCGTGACCGTGATCTGGTGGGTTGCCTCCGTTGATGTAGCGGCTTGCAGTGTAAATATAAATAGACACTTTCTTATCTCATGATAAATAACCAAACATTATGGAGTCATCAGTGATAAAAGAGTTTTAATATATTGAGAGTAAGTTGATTCACATTCGAATGCTTGGTATTCTGTGGTATGGTTGTTTTAACGGCGAGATCGCGCAACGAAATTAGGTTTATTTAGCCTACCAACCAAATAAGTCATCTCTCATAATATTAAACCATAGCAGTATTTGGGATAAGTCGTCCTAAAACCTGGGGCGATCAGATTCAGAACGGTCACTGTGACTGTGACTGTGGCAATGTCAGATTGTAATTGGGAAATATGATCTCAAGCGTACGCAGTATAGGTCACGTTAGTCATTAATTAAAAGCTCAAGTATAAGCGGCCTATCGTTAAAATCCTGTTCAACGAGAACCAGAGATGGTGAAATTCAAGAAAAACCCAAGATATACTGGAAGTAGAAAATGAGAGATCGGAAAGTTATCTAAATAATCGTCCGAAGTAGTGCGATAGGACATGGCTCGGTGCATACTTGATTGTTAGTTAATCGTCCGTGACAGTTTTCGAAATTGCAAGGTGCATCTTAGTGACGTACACGTAGAATGACTACAATGTCGCTAACAATTGGTGCCCAATTCGAAATCAGACCTAGCTACCTATAGCTATACATTGTTGATATCGCAATTGCAGTCATGAAATTAATGAAAATCAAACCAAACGGTACGTTACAATTTAACGCAATCATAGGTGCAAAAAGAAATTCGGCTCATAAAAAAATCAACACTCGTATCAGTAGTAAACAGAGCATGGTGAGATGAAATTATAAAAATTGATTGAGCTCAGTCACATTCGCGTGCCACTATCCATATTTTCTGAGCTTGTTACACTTGAATGTAGGTTGGACGCAGGCGGGCTTGTTTGACAGCATAAACCGACCCACGGGACAAGCCTCGATTTCCAGTCGGTGGCGATTAAATTGACACAAACCAGGTTAATGACGAAGTTCACTTGTGTAAAAATGAATCTAAAAGAATTTATGATGATAAAATATCTAGTCGATACCGCCAATGCCGTATCCGAGACTACGCAGGCCGATGTGACAACGATTAACCGGATTATTAATCGAACATATTTAGGGTCAGTCACAATATTTGAGGTGCGATTAAATTTCTTGACTTTAATCAGTGGGAGTACAAATAGAATCAACAANGGTAGNTGAANCGACCACGGAAATAACAACATTAGTATTGTAAACTTGGGAAATTCATTCGCTTCGTCCAATGCACTTGAAATTGAATATCCTGACAAATAGTACATGAACACAATTACCACGACAGAGGTCACTGATATCAAGTAAATAATGAAATATTTACTAATCATCCTTGTTATCCCATTGGACAGGTTGGACAATGCCGGCTCCCCATAGATTGATCTCTGTCTTTGCCATATCACGCCATATATGATCGTCACTGCAATGGCGTAGGCGCCCATTCCGCAATACTTTCCCGCAAATTCAAGTTTATAGGCGACCAGTCTTTCCGGTTCAGGACACCAATTGATGGACGTGTCGGAGTCCATTGCGGAAACGTTGCAGTAACGTATCAAGTCTGACAAATTTTTCCACGAATTAACATCGTCGTTTGAATAATTTTTCGCGTGAATCACACTTCGCAGCGCGGTACAGTATCTTTCCCTCGCCGATACGTATTCATTCGTGTATACCATCGCAACGATTTCCACTATCTGGGAAAAAAGGATTAGTACACAACTGGAAGCAAGCATAATGTTCGCGACCATCGATGTTGAACTCTTGCAATCGCGGCCAGCGTGTTTCCGGAAAACGTACGTCCATTGAACTACGCCAAGGTAGACAGTAATCCCGCACAAAACAGATTCCGCAGCTATTACAGCATTTGGATCCATTTCCTTGCCTGTGTAAGTCAATTTAACTGGCAGCCCTTCCATGCAAGCCATGATTCGTAGAGTTCTCTTAAGATTCGACTATGTATATCGTTAAGAAATATTCTCAAACACCTATGTTTATACGCCACTGGACACGATATGCCGGTATGATATATTAATAAAGTGCGGTATTTAAATACAAAAGGCAAGATTCCTCTCGGCGTTCCTTTGCAGTCGAAATGTGACTTTTGAAATATAATACACGCACATTGTTAAAGTAATTCCATACGAGTGTATACAATGTCCAGACATACCGCAGGGGCGGGCAACTTCTCCAGTCGGCGGGCCGGATATAGGAAAATTAGCTACTTGGTGGGCCGGATTGCTAAATTGATACATTACTCGCCCATTTATCCACATATACCGGGAATAAATCGTATTTATGGTATGTATTTCAACGACAGCAATGTAACTTCGAAGCCATTTCTCGCCAATAATGACTAAGACAATGTGGAATTCAGAACAGCATTGTCATACAGGCACCACCATGTCTGCTTCTCTCTGATCAATATACACACCGTGCAATCCTTAATGAAAATTTCAAGGCGTTCGATAAGCCCGGTACCCCAAATTTACAAACATATCAATTCATTAGGGTTTAGTAGGTGATAAGATAGCGTGTGATTGTTCAACTGTGCGGCCTATTTTATGTCGATAGTAAATTCAACGCGGCCCGCGGCCTCTAACTTTGAAAGTGGCCCGCGACCCATTTTGAGTTGGCGACCCCTGGCATAAGCGGTGTCTTACAAAAGGTTAGAAGTGTGCCGTGCTACAAGTCGACGGTTACGGAATCAAAAATAGGAAATATCGGCGTGGTGTAAATGACCATTGTAGTCGACAAAAACCATGATTACCACAAATAACATTAGGGTTGAGTACATCGTATATGCCGATAATGCAAGTCTTCTCGCTTCGACGAACTTACGTGTAAGCTCCACCCTCGCTCGCTGCGCATACATGTATTTAATAACATACAGTCACTAATTTGATGTATGTAAGCAAGTAGTGGGGAATCTCGGGAGACTGGGGCCGCGGGCCACATTATCATGTGAGACGGAAAACTGTCCGCGGGTCGGATCCGGCCCGGGAGTCGTATGTTGCCCGCCCCTGCATACCGTATGATATCATGACTGATTACCAGCACCCAGCTGACAGACAGATCACTGTAGTCAAATCACAGCTTTTGCAGCTTCGTTCCGCGTCGCTGAGGCTGGATTCTGAATTGTTTTGCGGCAGTGACTGTAAGATTTCTGGCAGCGAGATAGTGTAATGGTTGTGCGTCCGGCTTCTCGAGCGGTAGGTCGTGGGTTCGATTCCCGGCCGGGTCATACCAAAGACTCGAAAAATGGTATCCGCAGCTATCCTGCTAGGCGCTCAGCAATCACGGATAGCATGGAGGAGAAAAAAAAACGGGGGCGCAGACTAGATGACCTCATGGGGCCGTATCGCAACTCCGTCGCCAAAGCATCTCGACGGTGCAGGCGAGAAAGAATATCATATCTCTCTCTCTCTATTGTCCAGAGCGCAGAATTCACTGGATCTGGTCTCGATGAAAAGCTACTGTCGCACTGATTCCTCAAATATAAATTGAAATATGGTCCAGGCTCCGGAACCTGATCAAAAATCACCCTCAACATTTGGAACTGCATTGTTGAGAAAAATCGGATGACCGTAAAACAATGACCCATTGCGCCTCTCCGATTGTTCGGAAAATGCCGATATGTCAGACGTGGAGGGCGAATAAAGAGTGGTTCCAGTGTCTAGTCATACTTTAATTTATATTTTCGGAATCGGCGCGACAGTAGCTTTCGATCAGGACCGGATTGGATTCTGCGCACTGGACGATAGCTTTTGAATTGTCAGCAATCCTCTAGTGGCTGCCGCAAAACAATTCTGGTTCAGCCTCAGCGAAGCGGAACGAAGCTGCAAAATCGCTCGTTGTCATTCCATGTTTTATTGTTTACATTCGATAGTATATCACTAATGGATCGCATGAGCATTTTTTAAAATTCTGGCGTCACGTTAATATTTCATGATCATGGTTACAAAGATGATGATAAATAAATCGATTGCAACCATTTCCCTATGTCCAATAATATTTTCGACATATGTATTGCCGAGAAACGTACGCCTCTTGAACTGTGCAAAGGTAGAAAGTGATCCCGTATAAAACAGATTCCCCTGCTATTACAGTATTTGGATCCATTCCCTTGCCCGTAGTCGTCAATGTCACCGGCAGCCCTTCCATGCACGCCGGACAGCTCTCAAGGATATGACGATGTATGGCTTAAATATATATTCCGAATCCGAAACACCTCCGTCTGTATATACGCCACTGGACATTTTATGTCGATATGAGATATTAACACAGGACGTGATTTGAAGCTACGGTTCTCAACGGCCGGTCCGTGGCAAGTTTCCTGTCGGTCCGCCAGATATATTAGAATTTTATATCCCAGTTTCAGAATACAAGAAGTTGGGCTCTTGTCCATTAATTAGAAAATTGAAAAATCAAAATTCAAACGTATTTAGAAGTTTGGACCGTACTTTTTGTACTGTGTCGCAATTGAGAGTTCACGGTCTCCGTCTGTTACAACGGTGCAAGTTTAGAAAGTAGCCTACAATTCTTTTCGGACAAGTTATATGCGAAAACTACGGACACTTTTACACAAACTTCGTTAATTTTCGACTGTGCAATTAATCGACCCTTGGCAGTATAATAGAGGCTAGTAAATACCAAACTTGTATTTCTTTCGAAGGATGCCAAACAACCATGTTCGAATTAGTGGTCTTTAACTGGACTTCACGAGCTTCGCCTTGCAGAAACTTCAATGGAACCACATATAAATATCTAGTATCAGAAAGATACCATTGACACCATTAAGGGAAGTTCCCAATGTTAGAATCGGGTTGCACCCATTTGTCGTAATTAAATTTAGAGAGAATTCAAGTTTTAGAAATGTCATCAGTCCGCAACGTTTGTATTGAAGTTTTAGTCCGCAATGTCAAAAAGGTTGAGAATCACTGATTTAAAGACATTAGGCAAAAGTCTATTGTGATATCAGGGGTGTCAAACTCAAATTGCGTCGCGGGCCGGATTCCAGCCTTCAAATCGCTCGCGGGCCGGCAAGTCTACTGATTCCTAAATGTTACCTCGTGCTCTTGCTTTTCACTTGAATACTTTATTGTCAAGCCGAAACATATAATACACGGGTCATGAGGGTTTTATTCTAACAAGTCGTAACACCTTGATTCGCGAACAATGGAATTGGCAAAAACACATTGATTGTCCAGTTGAATACAGCTAAGAACCGACAGAACAGTGGCGCTAGCGACGATATAAGTCGGCATATTTGAATGCCCCCTTTCCTTTAGTCGTAATCTGACGTCAGCCATGCGTATGCGTTGGGAGGAATATAAGATATTTAACTGTGAACGCACACGTTGGAATATGGTTTATTATTATTAAATCGCGTTTCAGGTTTCTCTTAAGTCCGGGGACTGGCGTTGGAAATAACACAGCAGTGCGACCATAGATTTTGGAATTATATATTTGTTTAACCGGATGCGGCCCGCGTGCCGTATGTTTGACGCCTCTGCCTTATCTTTCTTTGGTTGCCAATCATTTTTGCATTCGACACAATGAAAAGGACATATGAGCAATGAGCATGCCACACTTGATCTTGTGATATTGAAACCACCAAATTGTCCCTTATCCAAACCCTAACCTTACCTTAACTTTGACCCACAGGCTAAATTGTCATGAGTATGCATATCGCATGCTCAATTGCTCACATGTTCATGATGACTTACGCCTGCTTTACTGTAATACCTGTTCGAACAGATTAGGAAGGCTTACAGTTTGCAGTGTCAATGGGTGTTGATCTTTGAGATCATACGAGAATAGCGAGTTAACAGACCATGACCTGTTGCAGACGCAGATAAGCGAATCGAAACTGGAAGCTTTATTCTGGTTAATTACACACTTGTATACCACAATCACTGGGAAATCTTAGCAGGATTGTGACCTGACAAACTACCTGTAGTGGACAAAAGATTCGGAAACACGATCGTTCTTTGGTTAAGAAGGACGCGTTGCAGACTAAATTGCCACTTGAACAAGATCGGATGCAGGGACTCGCAACTGTGCGAAGTATATGTGGTATTGATGAAACCGTAGAGCAGTGGTTCTCAACCTTTTTCACCTCGCGGACCGGTAAAATTTCAAAAAATATTTGGCGGACCGGTAGACTTTCAAAAATTGAAATCAACGCAAAATGTAACGTATGCAACCGTTTTTGCAAGCATATGGCGTGACTAACGTTTAAACCACTGCTTGTGGGCGCCAGTTATCCGGTCGCGCCTAGCGGGAATATTTTCCCAAATTCATGATGGTACTCGGTCTATGATATCGGCAATTGCATATACTATACTATGAATTTTTGACATCAATACTTGGAGCCGGCCATTTAGGCGCCTATAGTTAATGGAAAATTATATATGCCGAAGATTTCGATCCTTTTCGGCAGAGGTCTTCTCTTTGTCGACCTTTTTAAGAGCACATTTTGCCAAAACTCCTTATGTCTTGGTAATGGCCGATACTGAAAGGCCCATTTCTACAAA
>ATSW01004590.1:0-16517 GCA_000444245.1 Botryllus schlosseri
AGAGATGTGTATAAGAGACAGATATTATTTCACTCGGCGGACGAAAGGCAGAAGTACTAATACGTACGGTGATGACATTTCCCCGACAGCTACCTAGTACCAACATCTCATAGCGGGCCTATCAAAATAACTGTATCCAGCTCATCATGACATTAACGCCGGGGTAAGTGAAACATCAATTTCAGGCCACCGAGGACGAAACTGCGTCGCTCGTGATGTGGAGATAAGCTCATTTTAAAAGGCCTTTTAATCACATTGATTGCCCGATAATGTGTTACGGAACCTTGAAATCATCAAACTATACTTCAGATATCGGCGACTTTGCTAGGCGGGCTTCATTTCAACTCGCTGATAGTAGGCATTGATTTGGGCATATCACCACTTGGATGATTATATTACAAGTGCGTATGACTACAGTAGTTGAATGTAATGTTTGCTTTAATGAATTTCAAGTACGCGCGTAACCTGTTGCACCAAAGGTCGAATACTATATCCATTCTTACACGATAGAAAAAGATGTGTGTGATTGAACCCAAACACCGAATTGAAATTAAGAATGAAATATTCTAATAAGATACCTAACTGTTTTCGATTACCATCACAAAACTACGAAACTACTCAAATACATCATATTCTTTTTTGGGATGAAATATAATATTTTCACACGATACTTTTGGACGGCAATTTTCTCCTGCAACCTATAAGTGATTCATAAAATTTTGTATAAATTTTGATGGAACGACTATAACTCGATATCACACTCGAGCCACTTGGTTTTAGCCATCAGATTACAATTTACATAATATACTGCGTCTGATCAGGCCTTAGGTGAGTGGACATTGTACATATTTCTGTCATTTTGTTACCTCGATGCAATGTTTGATCACTAAGCATATGAGGAGAATATCCATTTTCTGAGTCGTATCATCGGAGTATGCACAGATGAGAAAATGCTGTAGCACACTACGAACCTGCTTCAAATCCAACGAAATCGTCACCCAATTGTAATTATAACCATTGTTTATTGTTGGACTTTGCCACCATCGACGGCCAATACCATCAATAGCGTATTCAATGTCGTGCCTCGTCTCCACATTTGTAGCGTCACATATCTGTAAAACACAGTGAATATATGTCAAATAATCATTTGACCAGAAGAACGCTGGACGTTTAGATAGTGAACAAGAGCAGGGATATTGATAAAATCACAATTCCGATAACGTAATCACGAGAGCGACACCGAACTCGCGACTGCCCCTTACTTACGTCACAGTGACTTCGTCTTTTTTTACGCCTGAATAATTTCTCGTGGTGTTGAACCAGTCTGCAGTAACGCTCTGGCCCGTCTTGTCCACACGTCGCGTTGGCAGTGATTCTCGCCGACGCCGCTAGGTTCACTAGTGATGGATATAATCCTGCAATGCAATAGCGTTCGCAGGATAGGTAAAAATCCACAGAGAAGCGGATGGTGAGACCGTGCAAGTCGATGGTCAAAGAGGAGGAGGAGACGGAATAATAGTGTGTGCTAGCGTTCAGTATTTTGGGTACAAGTAATAAACAGATTGCATTCCAGGACGACACGTTCTCGCGCGCTTCGAGAGGCTATTATCGTCACATGAAAGGACTTTGACACGGAATGCATTTTGCCAGCCCACTTTTTAATTTGAAGTTCACTGTGACCTAATTTTATTCAATCCGTGCCTTGCATCGTCGAGAGTTGAACAACTAGAAGTATTTCAGCTTTTTGAAACCGGATAAAAACTGCACAGGTTTTCCCTAAATTAGAATATAATTAGAGTTACTGGATTCGCAAAAACTTGACATGGACATTGAATTACATTCCCAATTAGAAAGAGATACAACAAAAACCAAGTTCAATTCATATAGGGTAACCATATTATGAGATTCGAAAAAGAGGACACTTTTCAAAAATTCTGAAAGCTCTAGTACCGGAAAAGAAAACTGGTGATTTTGAAAAATTTTCGACCAATGGTACTGTGATGACTAAAAAACGGTTATCACATCACTCTCGACTCCCGAGTTGCCCCGCTTTTTACGTTACTTTTGTGGTGTTGACTAAAAATAACTAGTCATCCTTCCCATCTCTAATCCCGAAATACCCGTCACGACGTTCAGTTTAGTTAGTTGTCTTGCCAACTCTGGCGTTCGCGGCGTAGGAGTCGAGTTTTTTTATCGCATTTTAATACTTTTTCTCAAAAAAGAGGACAAATTACTAAAAAAGAGGACATTTAGGCATCCTCCGGGGATACTTTCAATTTATTGAAAAGAGAGGACTAACCCTGTTAATAGAGGGCATGTTGTTATGTTAACCCTAAATTAATATCAAATCAAAGTTGACTCTCGTAAATATGAGAAAGACAAGTGCCTGCACGCCAAGCTCGGATCGTTTCGCGCGATACAGATTTCCTGTAGCATTTACAGGAGAACTACGAATTAGATTAGAAGTAAAATTTGAGCATAGAAACCTGCCATATAGTAATATTAGATTGCAAACATTTTACTCCAATAAGTTTAATTAGACAACCAGATTTTTTAGATGTTCCAGTCCTGTACCATCATCTACCCTTATATGGGAGTATTTCTGTTTCATGCCCCTTTGAACCCTAATTCTCGCCAAGCCCCGGCAAATCACCGCGTCAGCGTTTCTGTTAATCGCTTCATTATTATCGGATACCGATATCGGCCGAGACCAGAAATTTGAATATCGGATAAATGACCGTCATGCATTCACAAAGGTAATTACCCTTTTGCGCTATATCACAAACTCTTTACCAGCATGTTATTAACATATGAATGACAGTGTATAGGATAGCCTACAATCCCTACATCAAAGATTTCAACGATCAACTAATGTCAGGTGCTCAAAATGTTAGGTACGGCTGGCAAAGCAGAGTATAACGCTGTCAGAAAATTATGTAATTGAATAATTCGTTACAGATAGACCGTAAATGGGCGAGAAAGCTTCACCGTCATTAGTGTCTATTAATCTTCAAGAATCGTGGGAAAGTCTCTAATGGGAAATCAGAAGTAATACCTATCATCTCAAATTTGTCGATGGGTGATTGCAATATCGCGGAATCAATGCTGTGTGACGTATTAATCCCGCGAAACGTTCTCACGTTAAAATGCACGCAATGTCATGCCGTTTAAGACATAAAAGTGCGTGTAACTCAACGAACTACTTCAAGTTGACCCACGCGATGAAGCACTTTCCTACACCAAAGAGCACCGCGATTAGCATTACCGCAACAGATTATTCATTGTTTCACATTCACCGGTAATCCTTAAAAGCATAAGAAATGACTATCACGGCCATCAAGCGAAAAGATCTTCGTTCCGTCACAAATCTACTTCAGATTTCACCACCAGGCAGTATACTAGCAGTATATCAGATTTTAAAAAACGTATAACGTCGTAATGTGCGGTAGCGACAGAGGACATATAATTTCGTATTGTATCTCATTATATATACAAATATATATTACTACTTTGATAAGGGATAACCAGTCCCGGTACGCATAGTGGGACCATGCGCGGTAAATACGGGAAAAGCATGATGATAAGATATGAAATAGATTGAAAGACATTCGAAACTCTTGCTAATGGTTAAAAAGAAGGGAATGTAGACATAATCGCCGATTTTTACGCCTATTCATATTGTGCTGAGCGTATGTGTCATAGTAAATCACGGGCTCTTGAATGTGGTTCATCATCCAATAGAATCCTTGGTTATTACGCACGGAAATCAAACTTCAAGAAAGGAAATTATCTTTTTTCTATCACAAAGTCCCACCTTTCCGCGTTTTATCTACATATTGGGTACACAACGCTCAAAGACCTTGTGGCGTGCCGATATTTGGTCAACGTCAGATATATATCCCACGTGACAAAGAATTCAGCCGGCATGATACCGTACAAAGGGAAAGATTCTTTTATGCCCAACTGGGACGAAGTGGCACCGAACCAAAATTATCACGCCCCATCAATCAATCAAGGATTATAAAAGAAACGGGCACATCGCGAAGTCAAAGGCAAAATACATCACTTTGAGTAATCATTTATGACGATAATTGCATGTGTTTCATTACGAGAGATACAACATAGCGGAACGTAGTTCCTTTGTACCGATGGAATTCCCAAGTATAACAAATGAGACGTAGATAACGGCTAAACAATGCTTTTGGAAGGGGTGACACTTCTTTGTGAAACATTACACATTGGACGCATTTGATGCTATGTAATTCTTAACCCTGCTACTGGACCAAATTGTGCATCCCGTACAAGGTCAGAATACAAATTTTGGGTGCCATATTTCGTAAGTAAATGTGTATACCTGGATTGGATCCGGCGCTGGGAAACATCGGCATAGCTACATCATCGTAACTTCGAGCCGACCCATTTGTCATATCCTTTTTTCTGCGCGATCTGTTAGCTTGAGCGGGCCCGAACAGAATCAACACGATGAAACCAGCGCAATAAATCAGAAGCCGTAGATTAACCGATCTATGTTTGTGCAATTTGCGCAGGCTTGTCGGATTAGCGCGCGGTCGCCGTTCGGCGCAGCTGAAAACACACGGACTTTCGGTGCTATCGCCGCTATCCGTATATTTAGTAACACGATACGGACGAAGACACTTTTCCGGCTTTGTAGCAAGTTGGAAATGCTGTCGCGCACAGTAGCAAGGGTTCGCGATGCCTTTGTGACTACCCCCGTGAGTGATGTGTCGAAGAATGCGCGGAGTAGCGGAATTGCCATTCATTACGGCCGCGATTGATTTTCCCGTGGCTTGTTCTTTTCCTTCCCACCGGGTCAAAAGAAACGCTCTAATTAAGTCCCAATAGCCTGAACAAATTCGGCGCTGGTCCGCGACACGATCTGAAGTCTCACTGCCACATCCAGTCGCATTCGCGTGATGGCATGGCGACCTCCTGTCTCTAATTCGAGCGCAAATCTGTGACATAATCGTCTAACGGTGTAGGATTTCGTCCTCGATTGCTCTTTTTGTCAAGGACAGTGCGACGTGGAACGGCATTTGTCGACCCAGCTGCTCGTACATCAAAACTTAAGGTACAAACGTACTTAGTCGCAGAGGCTAAACAAATAGCAAAATTTAACCTCCAACGCTATACCCCACCACAAAATTGCATTAATTCCATCACGCCTTTCCTGGTATTCTATAAGTCCACCGAATACGCTTCGCTATTGCTTCCAACACAAACGATACAGCTGACATAAACGTGGGGCAAGCAGATTTCTCCCGCCTCAGACTTGAACTCGCGTACGCACACGCACATCGGTTAAATCTCTCTTCCGCTACAAAGTCAAAGTCGGCGAAATATGAATGCTCGCGTCGATCTATAATTTCGGAGTTATTTCGAGACCACCTGCTACAAATATGCCACGTCCCCAAAAGCCAGGCTTACTTCTGGAAAATATGCCTTCCAAATTGAGGTCTATATCAGATGTCTCCGCCATACCGCAAATATGTCAGCGCGGTGACAAGACTGTCGTCTCGGACCGCAAATATCCGTCAGGCTCGAAGGACAATGACCTCTTCAAGGCATCTCAACAACCCTTCACGGCGCATTCTTGTAACTTATAAAGTCTCATTAACAACCCTAATTGGTCTTCTACGCCCAACCACAACAGATCAATAATTTTGACGTGACATCACACTGCCCCTGCCCGTCATAACTGCTGCGCATTTCAGAGCATTGTACCTTGCGTCATAGTTTTGTATTTATAGTGTCGTGACGTTAAGCCGTACGAAATACCCAGTTCCGAGCCATAGGCTGGACAAAACATCCGGCTTCCGCAGCGTTGCTCTATCGGCTGAGGAATTGTCACCACACCTTTACCCATTATTATCAACATATGAACAGAGTCCAAACATAAGAAACGGGAAGCCATTTATGTCCCGATTCTTTCAACCGTGGCAATGGGTTTGTAAAGACCGACGGCGTATCCTTTAAACGCGTACTATAATCCGGACTTGTCGTTCCGTACCATAAATTCAATTCCAAGTCTACTACTCTGCTAAAAGAATAGCGTACCCCAAGTACCAACATACTCCAGAGTGTCACCTTTTTGTCAACTCCAGCGCTCACAATCAAATAATACTTTAATGCCACTCTCCACCCTTGCAACAATATCCACATAATACTCTTACTAAGGATGGAGTTAATACCGCTAAGACACGCCACGCTTCCAACATGAATTTGTTCTAACTCGCCGTATACAACTGTATTCTATAATGACATGCCAATATACAATGAGTCCTATTCTTCACAGCACACGACACTTTTCGTATGGACATGTCGCCTCACCCCAGACAACCATTTATTTTATTATGGTGACATGAAAAGCAAGCCAAACGCTTCAATTAGGCATAGGTTAAGCTAACATAAACCGATACCCCTCATCTTGTAAAGCATAAGCAATCCATTGTATGATATAGAGGTGTAGGGAAACAATTTAAGGAATGATTAAAGCGTAACAACTTAAATGTTGTAGCATACTGAAATGAACACGATGGAGACCGGATGCAGATATAGATTCCTGTAATATTATAATTAGAACTATACCAACCGCTATGTCGTAATGATATTTTTTAACTATTAAATCCTCGGATGCAATGAATACACAATTGTATATACCCATATCCATCAGGACGCGTGAACCACACGTGCCGTAATATATATTCAAACCTTGTTATTTATACAAATATCTTCGCAAAGGTAATATCGGGTTCATTGCCCAGTTGTTGGCACACAAACCAAGGGCTAACAATTGCGGTATTTTAGGCTGTTTCATACTAAACCGCACGTTTGTCACAATGGAGAAACTCAACAAGAAAACGTGCGTATATATTAAGGTAACGTTGAGAAGCTGGAATACAATGTTGCGTTGGGTGATTCTCGGCCAGAACTGTTACCGCTAGAGCTCGAAAGGTAACTATCAGCCGCGACATGGCGTTCTGGGTGAGTTTTAAATCAAAGCAGACATGACGTGACCGAACGAATACAAACATCGTTTACATGGCGAATCGTCACAGGCTACATTCAGGGAGCCATATTTTGAATCTGATTTTTTTCCCGGGCCGAACGATAGTATAGTCCAGGTTTCCAAAAAATTGAGACACATCGTCCCCTTATCGAGGTTCTATCAAACTTGTTTCACTTACTTAGGTAGTTTTGTTTGTATATTACTTCTACTTCAACAGTTTTTGGATGATTATGATGAACGACAGTGCAAAGTCCGCAAAGCACAGTTGATCATTCCAAAATACTAATTCCAAACCCAATTTTGACGTTCTTCTGATTTCAATTTCAAATTTGCTATTGTTGATTCATATGAACTGTCGCATTCACGTATCGACTATTACACTTCAGAAGTGATCAAATTAGCCATTGGTGATACACAATAAGTATAGAAGTAACGCTACCGGAAATTTATACTCAATTTCAAGTATAGAATCACGGATTTTCAGGACAAGTACTTGATATTGTGAACGTTACAACTTCCCGTGTTGTGACTGTCCTTGTTCAAGTTACGCAGCTGCGGTTCGTCTTTGATGAAGAATATCAACATTTGAATTTATGTTTTGTATTTGTATTTTGAAAATGTCTGCTTTGTACTGCACTACACTCAACCATTCATTTGATGTGTCTTATAATGTTGACAAGCGGAGTCAGAAGCGAGAGTCTTGGGTCTTCCAAAAAGGACATGTTAGCAGCATTATTCTCATTGCAGCAATCATTTGAAATACTTTTGTATTCCGAGCTGTTTATCGGATTAACCGTGACGGGTCGAGCAAAATTTGAGGAGTATAAATGTATTACGTGCAAAAAGTTTAGGAAGCTCTGGAATATAAAATTCATCTTCAACTATTCGCTTTTTAATGGCATTGAACTTATATACGTTGTGGGGAAGGTTTACTAAACAGAACATACTCAGCATTCACACCAATGTTAAATCCAGAAACACCCGTGGCTTTCAAAGTACTATTACGCAGTACAAGTGTAAGCAACGTCGTTAATTTTTACTCGAGTACGAGTAAAGCAGGTATTTGTATAAGTACGTGAATGAGTACGTATCACAGGCCTAGGTTTTCCTAATAAACTGCATACTGTTCAGTAGAAGTAGAATTAGGCCTAGAAGTAGAAATGTCATTCCCCTCTGGCAAGAACTAGCTTTGCTTTGCTAAATAAAATACCGATAGTTTTAGTCTATTGCTCTAAACTATAGAATCCCACTTGAGGAGCTTCTCGGAGGTGAAGAGCTTTATGTATACAATTGAATAGTATATTCATATTGAAATTTACCTGACGTGTCAGTCGAAAATATTCGGGTTCATTGCAGTATGAATATACTATTTAAGCAGAATTCAACTTGTGCTGCAAAATCATAAATTTTTGTTTTGACGTACTACATAGCGACCGAAGAAGTTTGAAATATGTCATCGCCATGGTCGGATTATTGCAACAGCAATTGGAAAATAATCCACAACATCGTAAAACTAGTTGTTGGAGTGATTCTATTTTTCATTCAATTTCATTTTATACTTGATACACTTTCGCGTACCGCACAAAATATTGTAACGGGCCGTAGTTCAGCGACATCAAGTGTAGCTGCTTCATGACGGCAAGAGAGTAACAATAAAATCGCCCATTCAAGAATCGAGGTCCCGTATATACGCAGTTGCGACATGATAATTGTATAGTGTAATTTTGTTACACTGCGTCACAATAGACATTCGTGACGCCATTTCAATATGTAAAAGAATGCGCACGTCTCCAATTTCCATCCTGACCACGCCTATTTCTGATTGGGCTACCATAGGATACCGATGGAATCAACACATTCGCATCTTAATGAGGTAAGCTGTTGAATTGGCGAAAAGAGGCAATCAATCAGAGAAGACTTCTCTTCGAACAATCTGTCACGTCCTGACAGTAACCAATAATGATTAGAGGTGGAATCTTCAAATGGGGCGAAGCGACACAGAGCCTTATTTGTCGAGTGTCATTTTTATCCGGCTACCCAGACATCCCCATGTACAAAAAGTAACACAATTGGATCGCGGAACGCGCGACAACGGAAATATTACGTGAACAACCCACAAATACGCCATCCTACCGACCCCATGGGACCATAATCTCGCCAGCGGAATTTCCTTTGATTTGCGCCGCTACGGAAACAAGGAATCGCTTAATCACATGATAATATCGCCGAGCGCGATCGTTAATACATGATGACAAAGTGAAAACATATAAAGGCACGAATTAGATTTTCTTCGGGGTCTTGATGTTTTTAGAGGGGCTCTACTTGAGTCGCTATGGTTGACGAAAAGTAAAAGGGACCAAAACATGTGCTGGTTGAACAAGGAATCGGATAATTCTCGCAATTTTCATTGTCAACAAGTAACGCTAATATCAAGGTCCGCATATATTTCATGATGTAGGTTATATATCAGGTTTTTGGAATACTTTAATATTGGCTTAATCTAATTGAGACAATGCCGCTATGAAATAGATAAGCGTTTTTGCGTCGACGTATCTGTCTTGTTCAAGTTAGCAATGGTTGAAATACTATGGGCAATTAAACTTTAAGTCACCACTGACAAGCCACATTACACAACTAATTCAATCTTACGAGTGACTTGAATTCCCTGTGCGAACAGATAAGAGGAATACATTTCAAGAGAGCATACAGATACTCTGTTTATATACAATCCTTCAAAGACACAATTATTTACTGGAAACAAATACGGCTCGCGATATGACAAGTCCGCCGGAGTGTCAAGTCTTCGAGTGACGTTAACCACACGCGGTTTAAGTATATCGGATTATGCTGGAATGAAGTCCACACGTTGTGAAATGTCACAACAGGGTGCACTTATGCGCCCTCTTCAATATAGCGCCGCGATGAGATATTGCGTGGCGCACAACAGATTGATATCCTTTCGAAATTGAGAATGGTAAAACCACAAAAAGACAATGTTATGCGTCGACAGGCGCACAGTTTACACTGTAGCGGCGATTGTCCGATGTATTTCAACCACACTCGTATCTTCAAACCTGAGAAGCGACCGCACACAATAACAAAAATGACACGATTATCCCTCCCAAACTTGGATCCCCATTTCAATGACATTCCATATTGTCTATCCCATAAAACGCGACCAAAATGTTTTCTTTCTTATTAAATTCGCGGAGCGCCTTAATTCCGACAAGCGATAATCCGTTGGTCTTAGAAAGATCACATGATCCCGTGAATGGCGCAATCCAAATAGATGTCAGAGGTACAAAGCCGGGCGCCACGTTCAATATCCTAAATTTTTTCAACGAGCCTCTTATTAGCAGGAATAAAAACGACATGGTCGCTCATACAAAGCAACATCAAAATATTCATTGCCATTGATCAAACACAACCACATACCGAGCCCCAGATAGAACACGCCACGCGAATTACACATCCCGTTTACGCACCACAGCAGAATTTTATTTTCGATCAGTGGTTCTCAAACTGAGGGGCGCGAAAGCATCTGAAGGGGGCGCAAAGCTGCGGTCAACTGGAAATTTATTTCGCGCGCGGCGCGATTTACCCCCAAGTCATAGTTGTTGCTCTGTGTATAGTCCGAATTTCATATTTGAGAACAACAATCAACAGTCCCAACCTTCAATGCCATCAACTATCCGTTGGGATTGCTAGCATTCTGGTTGCATTTTGTGATATGACGATGAGGGGGCGCGAAATTTTACACTATAATAAAGAGGAGCGTCTCTAAAAAAGTTTGAGAACCACTATTCTAAATGCTTCGCAATAACGTTTCGTTGCATTGGCAATTACATACGCAGATGAATTCGCATTCATTTACTCAAAGGGCTCAAAGTCGCAATAATTCAGTCACATATATATGAAGCCTGGGTAGGTTCCTTAACCTTGATTCCCTCAATTGATGCAGATGCGGCCAATGCCTCGAAAATTTGGCCAATTTACGAAATGACGAATTCTATTGAGATTGAGACAATCGTAACATCTGAGCAATCTATACGCCTGTGTATCTGTACTAAATGTGCGCACACAATATGATGTAAACCGTGACTAAATGCAGTCCGTAGCAAATTGAGAATCACAATTTTCCGAAGCCATTGCTATGTCAGAGCTGGCATGACTAGAAAAAACCGCTATAGTAAATACCCTGCGCGGATGGTCAAATCAGGGACGCAGTTGACGACCAACGAAACTTCTTTACGACATAGAACGTCCTGGTCCACGTTGTCGTTATATAGTGTTCACTGCTGGAGGTGTTACTAGGATTTACGAATGAAATCCTCTCCAAAAATTACGCGGTGTCTGGATTCGTTCGGTGATTTAAATCACGCTGCGGCATCACGGCAAAGCTCATTTGTCATTTTCACGACAGTCGGCGACATAAAAGCGTTATTTACAACTCGCGTAATCAACCATCCCTTCAGCAAGACAAAACGAAAAAGAGCGAATTGAATGGCACCCCACTCCCGCCCTAGTAGAGAAAGAAATGCGACGCATTGAAACCGTGTGTCGCGGGATTGTTATTTCTTGTACGTTAACCATGTAAAAACTCGGAATAAAGACGTTTCGGATTAACACGACACGGCGGCGCTTGAGCAAAACACTGTTCACACAGATCTGCAGAACCATGTGGGAAAAGTTGTCGGCCGAAAAACACGCACAAGATAGTTGCGACATATGCGAAGTACGGTAAAAGCAAACCTGTCCTGTCCATTGTCCAAACAGCCGCGTAGCGCGTACTCATTATTTATAGCGGAGATTCTTTATTGCTATCCTTGCGTTAAAAATAGACGCGTCAAATACAATATCATAATATCGACTCACCCAGACGTTTTGCAGGTGGGAGTTGTAGAAGATCTTCGGAAATCGCATATCCGTTGCATAGCAATAGCATCAAACACATCAACGCCGGCATCCTTCTCCAACGTATTAATCCTCCGTCTGTATCCGGCAAGTACGGCGCTGCTCACAATATCCCCATCGCAATATATCTACCCCGCGTTACTTCCTCAATCATATTTTTAATATTGCTCGAATTACACTAAATTGTAAAGCAACGTGACATCTCGCTGGCAGTAACTGCTCGTATTCGTATCGGCGCGGCACGCCAAGATTGCATTGCGAAAACAGGGGGCTTTATTTGTGGCGATCCGGCGAACGCCACAGGAGACTTATTAAATTGCAATCTCGCTGATTTATTGTCGAAACTTAACAATAAGGGCGATCTTTCAGCAAGGGAAACATTTTATTACATCATTACGCAGTTCACACGTTGGTTGAGTGCGCTTGGCCGAAGCGCGATCAGTCGAACTCGTTTGGATCGTTTGCTCGCCTGTGTCGTTCAAACATTCTTACCTCTATTTCATGTCACCGAGAGATATGACATGAGCAATGATCATCCATGTAACCACTTAGCGTTATCACCCTCGCGACGCGGTTGGCTGATCATAATATAATAATTCTAATACGACCGCCACACATTTGGAACTACAGTCGAGTAAAGACTCGGCAACGCGGACTGTCCCGTAGTTCGGTCCTAAAGTCGACAGTTGGAAACTTTTTTGCGTGGTTATCGAATGAAATCGAGGGGCCCAGCCAGAAACAAACGTGTACCGCCCCCTTTCATCTCATTTTCCTTTATAGGCACACATTGTTGTGAGGCGTGGGTCCTTATGTCCCAATAGCCGCGAATGAAAGGCGGTTTTCTGTTGATGAAACGTATTATGTGTCAACATTTCGCTCGTGAAAAGTTAGCAGCTGACTGGAATGGTGTTAGCGCGAATTTGAGAGCAAGATAGAACAAGTGCTGGTACATTTGATACCCGATGACGAAACGCGAAGTTACAGAGAGATGAAAATACCTGAACACATTTATACGCATCACATTTAGGCATACTCCTCTCTTTTCCTTGACTCTCTCTCTCTCTCTCAATGTTAAGATAGGCTACGTACACCCAAATCCACAAATCTACAATTCAATACATATATAAATATACATAACACTGTTAATCGTAATTTATATCACTGACCTGAAACGTTTGAATAGCAGCGCTTCCGATACCATAAGTGTGGGTCATTGCCGATATCGCTAACTTAATAACCATAGTAGGCTATATATTATTCCGAAACAACTGCCAATTAGAGGTAGTAATGTGAAAATCTATCCTGTATAGTGTATACATATATATTTCTATTATTTATCATAAAACTAAAAAACTAGTACTTTCAGGCCAACAGAAGTATTGTAATTCTGGGCACAATTATTCAGCAATTTCATCTAAGCGAACTCATGAGGTCTTCATAACCAATCCAACAATACTGAAGACCTTCTTACTCGGGACGATTAAAAGCGTGATGACATCGTTGGACAGGCCGATTCCTGTATTTTTCGGGAGATAGATGTCGGTCCAGTCGTAATATAGCGAGCCCACATCGAAAATACGATATGTAATCGTTACATTTAACAATTCTGAAATAACTTTGTTTCGTAAATACCACGACGAAATCACCCTTGTGTGGATTTGCGATCAGAATGACTATGCTCCGACCCTAGTCAGGAAACCGTCGTTACAGTTTCATAAATGTGTCTTGGTTTAAACTACTTTAACCGCAAATACATAAAGTTATATTTGCCACTTTATATGAGTTAGCACACCTTTTACGCCGCCTTTGTTTAGATTGCTGCCATTTGTTGAACCAAATTATATTACGAGTGAGAGCCATTGTCTATCGTTGTATGAAGATCGTGGCAGTTCATATTTATCATTGATGCGTAATTCAGCGATTAAATTTGCGAAACCCTTTCGAAAATACTCGTCATAGTAATCTTTAACGGATGGCATTGCAATAATGATGTTCAATGCTACTTGATAGACACAAGCCGCATAGCTTATTTTTGCATTCATCTGCTCTCAATGTCAGCATTCTTGGTTGGAGAAAAAGTGGACAATGGGCATCGAGATATTGTGTGGTATGGTCACTGGGGATTATGTGACCACATTTGCAATTTTGTTATTAAGTAGTGACTCTGGATAGTCGGTGGCAAAGTTGAAATTTGGAGTCACAGGCCTGACTAATATTCCTAACTCGCTATGGTCAAATCGGTGTAGTGAGAGGTAACCGGATGTGCCCTGTATTGGATGTTGGTAATGATAGTGAAAGGTTGAAAACCACCTTACCTAGTTTGTTATTTCTTCACTAATGCCGCATTGGTGTGTCAATGTGCTTGCGATTATGTTCTCAACCCATGTTGCTTGATTATCGCGGTGAGATATGAGATACACGAACAATTTAACATTAATCTGTAAAAATACTGGGCTAACTTACCACTGTTGCATCAATACCAGCAGATATATATACATTGTGCGATGTGCAGTGCATACACCCGAGAACGTAAAAAAGTATAATCTATTTTGCTATTCGGCTCGTGACAAGTTCAGAAATTTGGTCAACTTCGCTTATCTGCCATTGCTAATCCATCATCATATCCTGGTAATGGTACCGTACACCGTACACCAAGAAGCTGTACAAAATAGCGAACTGAAGAAAGTACACCGTTTTCAGATCCACTGATGTAATGTAGTAATTTTCGTTGTTAATTTTTCTACGAGTGTCACAGCCTATTTCATCGCGAATTTGGTTGTGCGCGATGTGGAATAATTTACGAAAACATGGAAGACAGACAGATTTTTTTATTTCGTTACATTCTAGTCCAGTGGTTCCCAAACGGTGGGGAATTCCCCATTGGTGGGGAATTCAATGGTTTCTGGTGGGGAATAGACGCATTTATTCAAAATTAAGTACAGGACAGTCTACATATTCACGGAGACACTTGCGTAATTACCGTTACCAGTTAACTGCTCTGGACTGTATGTAACGATAATTATATTGCGTGTTGTTCACAAAACCTCATTTTTAACTTTGGATGGCCAATGATGGCGTCACAAACGCCTCCAGCATAACTAATTTGACGTGCGCGAAATTTTCAGCGTTACGGTACTGGTATCGGTTCACAATACGTTTTATGTTGCAGTTACAGGCGATTGCCTTGCGTACTGGTGTGGTTGTGTGTCTTGTGTAGTCAAACCAGCAAATAGCTGCCCTGTGATGACAAAAGTGTTGGGTAGTGAGAACAGGACCGTTACTGCCGCCTCCCAAACCCCCAATTGGGATGCGACCTCGAAGGGGCCTAAAATCATTTCCTGAATTAACATAAATTATAGAGTATTTTTTTGGAAATTTATGCCACTTTTTAAAAAGAAATTCGCGCTGGCGCAATTTAATATTGCCGAATATCTTGATTATTGGGTACCCTTCCCCCACGAAAATACGTAGAATTTATAGAAATGGAGACTTCGGCGTCGGCCATTACTGCGCCACGACGCATCAAGGCATATCAAGCTATAGGTCATGTAACATGCCACTCCGAGAAGTATGCCAGAACGATCAGCAGCGAGAAGACCTTGGCCGAGAAGGAATGCCCTTGTGGTTGTGGTGACCGAAAACTTCGATATATATACAATATACACATATGTTTAATAGTCCATAGGTGGCTAATATGGCTGGCGCCGAATGTTCCTATCCTGGCAATTTGAACCCCACAGGACAAATGCCATCCCGCAGGGAAAAATTATTTGCCACTAAAGCAATACCAATTTGAAATCGTGTGTGCCTTTTAGTTTTGGCGATTTCAATATCTTTTGACATATAGCAGATATAGGAGGTCACGAAATAGCATAATGTAACGATATCAATATACCAACGGGTCCGCTCGAAGATGTTTAATACTTATTTATGGGTCCTACCTTTTTCAGCACACCTCACTCAGCTCTACCGGTAAATCTGATTACGTGAGCAGAGAGTGTATAAAATATTGATAGCAAAATATATGCAATTCCCGATCATATTGACCGATTCAAACATGAATTATATAAATTGTTTGTGTTCGCGCTTCGTTCATCGAAATAAGGCGACGCACTAAACAGTAGACCCAATGTAACTGATAAGTAGCGGGGAAAAAGCGTGCAGGCTCAAGGGGGCTGAGGGGGTTCTGGGGGGCGAAGTTGGTTTTATCCCCCTGTGTGGGCCCAAGACCAATGGTTTTTTTGGGGGGGAGGCTGACGAAGTGCTATTACGGTCCTAGTGGGGAATGAAGGCTTGGAATAAATCTGAAGTGGGGAATGAAGACTAAAAGGTTGGGAACCACTGTTCTAGTCTGAACAAATATTCAGGAAAGACAATGACAGCGATACCGCCACATTCAAGAGGTGGGGCATTCAAGTAAGCTGCAATCCAGGCGTAATGATGGTATGTAGCAAATAAATAAATGTCCGTCTATATCAGTTTAACAAAATGGCAAAGAAAGATATAACAAAACGCACATACGCCTACCTCCGGCACCAGCAGGGCCGTAACAGCACTTCGTCAGCCCCCCCCCCCC
>ATSW01004592.1:0-37796 GCA_000444245.1 Botryllus schlosseri
GATTGATGGAAAGACTCACAAATGCATTTGAAATAGATATCCATATAGTAGCACGCTTGCGAAATCACAACACTACCGTGCTGATAATTGTTGATTACATCATCTATTGCTTTTAAAAGTTCTAAAATAGTTTTTTCTTGATCGCCGGAAAAATAAAAAGAAGATTTTAACATCTCACATTTCCAGATCTCGTCTTGTATAGATGGAAAAGTCAATGTATTGTAATCTTTCTTCAGCTTAAACCTGCGATAAGCAAAATCCTGTACGGCGATGACAAAAAAATGCATGGTGACCGTGTAGGTTGCGAGGCAATCTACTCCAACCTTCAGTGGCAAATCGCGGTATGATATTGCGTTTCGTTGGCGATGCTTGGTTTGGTAGCAGCGCATACGAAGTTCCAGAGCGATCGCAACAGAGAATGAAAGCAGGTGGTGAGTACTTCGGTCAATAACTCCGCGGGATTTCAACGCGTCGACTATGTCAAAACTACTCTGTGAACGCAAATGAAAATGAGAGGCCAGAAAATGCAAAAGAACTGTGATGGGTCTGTACAGAGTCTTCTTAACGTTTATGAATCGCAGGGCATCGCTTTGACTTGACTTCCATTTTTCCACAAGGTCTTTCAAAACGCCTTGTTGCTGAGAAAACAATATTTCCTGTGAGAACGCATTCTTTATTGTTTCACATTCTCCAAGAAAGCTCCTATATATCTCTTCACTTCCATAAACAAGGCAAGTTGTCCCGAGAACATCGTTAAGCATGTAGCCATGTTTAAGCTGCTCCTTTTCTGTGAGAAAGCTCCCCATTACCGACGATGTTTGTATTAACTCCACAACATTATCAAAGTTCTTTGTTGGTCGAGACCTTCCAAGCGGGCATTTGCAAGCGTGCGGCATCATGCCATCAAACGCAATTCCACAGGGCGTGTAAAAGTCTTCGAACCAATTGTTCGCGGTGTCCGCTGAATAAGGATCACATAGGTACGGTATGTCAACTCCTGGAACGATAGTTTCTCCGAGTCCGATGATTATTACGTGAAAGATGACCGTGAACCACCGAAAGTATTCGCGTATTTCTTCTGCATCAGGTGTTTCATCAGGCAGGATGATAACATGCTCAAAATCAGACGAGAGTGTTATTTCCTCTCTAGCCAAAGAACCGAGTCCGACAATAACAAACTCACACGGTGGATCCACCATGACTCCAAGGCATTCTTGAGTAATATCATTCATTAATCGAATGTAATTTTGCGTGTTGGCTGTTGCAATTTGCTTCACAATGGTTATAAGTTTTTTTTCGTCGTCAACGGAGCATGTTTCGACTGACATTTGTTTTCTGATTTTCTCGATATGCTTTAGTTTTTTATGCTCTTCCAGTCGAAGCTCTGCTATCTGAGCTCTTTTGCTCTGGCAAAATTCTATGAAATTATTTTCTTTCTTTACAAACATGCTCGCATTTGAGATAGTCCCGTGCAGTTCTTTTAATGATTCCATTGCTTTTTCGTAGTCTTTGCCTTCTGGTGACGTGATACGATATCTCTCAATTGCTGCATTTATTAGCGTTGCGGCACGAATAAAATTTAATTTTTGATCCATGCTATCCTCATGTTCTTTTGCAGCGTACCAGTTTCCATACTCGAGGAGAACTCCAGCAGAATTCCCTAATTTGTGTCGATATTCTCTGCCAAAAACGTCACAGCAGTTTCCGATGTCGTCCGAAAATTGTTTTGCTCGATTATTATTACCATCTTCATTTTCCACTGATAAAGAGACTTCTTCGTCATCGGTATCAGAACTATCCTCATTTTGATATTCTTCAACCTCCATGGGGCCCATACTACGGTTATCAGATGACTCGTGTCTATTTTCCTCCTCAAAAAATTCGAAGTCTTTCGACGCCATCAGAGCTTTAATCATGACATCAGGAACGCCGATTTCACTGTAGATGCCGTATTCTCCATCCGTTCGAACTAGATCGCTTGCATGTCGCCAAAGATTTTCCAACACGTCTCCACGCGATCGTATTCTATCATATATTTCCAAATAGTCATCCACAGGGATTTCGATATTTTCCGAGCTGCTTGATAGCTGGCAGTTCATATTGTCCGCACTTTTAAATGTATGAATGATATTCTTATTATATGTTAAGTAGCCTATATACAACACATGAAATCGTTTGTGCCTTTCCTTGCCTTGCGAACTTGATTACCGTTACCATACTTGATACGATAAGTTGATTGATTACCGATAACATACATATAATCTAAAGCAGGGGTGTTGAACTCAACTTGGATCGCGCGCCGGATTCCATCGCTTGGATCGCTGGCGGGCCGGACCAGTTAAATAATTCCAAAATGTCACCTCAAAATCCATAGCTACGTTTTTCCCTAGAAGGATTTTTTATCGAGCCTATGCATACAGTTTACATTATATTACAGATAATAGGGTATATGTGTAATTTGCCCACGAAGCACTCACTACTAGGCCCGCCATATTTCCTCTTTTAGAGGCATTTGTCCCCTTTTCTCAAGAAAAGTGAATGGTCATATGACGACTCTTAAAAATGCCCAAAACTTCCTTTTATTGCATTTCGACAGTGTATCTTATAATTTCAACAATACGTTTATCCAAAAAAATATATGCATTCTCCAGCATATATCGTTGATGTACTCACTACCCATTTATTTCCATCCTTTCCCGACGCACGGATGCGTTGCTTGCAGATCATAGCTTGCAGAGTCCATATCGCCGCGTTGACGTGTTATACAGTTTAATAATAACAACATAAATTTCAGCAACGTAGCGAATTCAACTCGCACCGCTGAGTCAAACGGTAATGATGTTTTAACTCAATGGAAAATTAATTAAATTAAATCTCAATGCACTGATATTCAAAAATTTTCGCGCTTCCTGCGTGTAGTGTGTAGAGACGTTATAACCTGATTCAGTAAACAGTAGGCCTATAACAGATCTCGCTGATAAGTAGCGGCAAAAAGGTACAGGCTGATGGGGGGTATCCCCCTATGGGGACCCAAGGCCAACGTTTGGGGGCTGACGCAGTGCTGTTTCGGCCTATATGATATCACACAAGCCAAAGACAGTGCGGTATTGATGGCTGACCGTGATCGCTCTGTTACAATGACTTCATTTCATCCCAGCTCATCCTCGCTGTATGTCTACCGAATGACCTCCAGAATGACAATATAATCCTAATCTGACTACAATTCTCACCCACGTCACAAACTGATGACAATTCTTAGCAGCCCTCATAAACGTGAATATGAATACGAGCGAGTTTCTTAGCGGCCACACGCCATTCACTCTCTTTGTTGTTTGTGGTATTCATTGTGTCTTTCGACTGTACAGTGTACATTATACAATGGTCATTTACAGCAGGCAGATATTCTTTATCGTAATTCCGTATCTGCCGAATTGTAGCACGGACACCGCTTACGCGGATCGGATGACGAGGCCGAGCGCAGCTATAAACCTCCAAACACGTGGAAATGATTTCTGGAATCGCCCTCGGTTGGACTCGAACCGCGAGGCCGCGACCCATTTACGTTGCAGCTTGGTGATGCTGTTCTTGTGGTAGGTTGACATAAGAGTGAGCACTTAACGGTCGAGAACAGGGACAACTTTCGTCGTATTCTACGTCAATATCCATCCCTAAGTACAGATATATGTATAATGTGCAGTAGGGATGGTGTGAGCATGAGGTTCATGTTCGCGTTTTGTGTGTGAACCTCAGATATTTTGAGGTTCACGTTCACAAACGAACCTTGGAAGGTTCTGCACTGTGAACCTTTTTCATATATTACCATTTTCACTTCATTATAACGTCTTCGATTGAAATTTATTGCATTTCAGCTGCGGGCCACTCTATGCATGGCGCTGGCAGCATAAAAAAATCAACACTAATCGAGCATGCACCTTGATAATCTCAAAAAGTTTACCTACTCTGTTGCAAAAATTTAATCGAAATATTAAGCTTTCCATTCGTGAATGTTTAGTGACTTTCGGCTGTGAGCTTGACCGACATGACACAACATCAAGAGCAAAATACACTACATGTAGTCAGCTGAACGATTTTTATCAATCAATGGAATTGCTATAGCTGTCTGATGTAAAAAATCTAGTTGGTGTACGGCGTCAATGTTGACTTCATATGATGGCCGAGACCTTTACCGCGTAAGCCTACATTCCCTTGAGAGCCCTTGTCGAAATTGTAGGCAAAACTACAGAAGATGTTGATTTTATGGGATTAATATATAATTTGATTGCCCCAGTTATTACATTTGGTGACGTTTAAAACGTCACTATGTACTTCAGCATGGTGGCACTACGTGGCCCGAGTCGTCACTAGGTATCCTGGACATTAATATAGGCTATCACTTCACTGAAATGTAGGGTTGGAATTACCAATATGACGTCACGTGACGTCATGAGGTTCACGTTCGCGTTCACACAGAACCTTTCAAAAAGGTTCGCGTTCATACGAACCTGAACCTTTCAGAGGTTCACACCATCCCTAATGTGCAGTGCACATATTGGCGTTGTCGCACTGTTTGAGATGGAATATTTTGAGATCATACTTCCTGATTGCAAGATATATCAAAAACGACGGGATCGTACATTCTATTTAAGGGCTTCTTGGAGGTACAGAACTTGAATATACAATGGAATAGTATATTAATATTAATATGAACCCGAATATTTTCGGCTGACACTCGTCAGTTGCTGACGATTACGACGACGAGTGGCAGCCGAAAATATTCAGTCTCGTTTCAATATGAATATACTATTCTATTTTAAGCAGACCAATCACAGGGCAGTGTTGTACAAATCATGTACCTGCGTAAGATTTGAAAAACATTCAATTGATCGAAGTCATATTTTTCGAACATATTCATTAGAAAACAACGTAAGACAATAAGAAATTTTAAAGACAAAATGTCACTGTTCAGTGTTCAATTGACTTGAATGAAGTCACGATGGTGGAATCTGACATTGCAAGCTAGGTATGTATGTGCGAGGCTTAGAAAAGCGATGAACTAAAGCAGGACGCATGAGTGCTCACTATCTGGCGATAGTTGTCACCTCGATCCACCAAACTGCTTAGTAACAAAAATAGATACTCCCGCTTCATCCTAATTACACCACACTTCCGCACTCTATGGCTCGTTTGCTGTTAGTTTGACTCGCACTTGGGCATAATCTCTTTAATTTAGTATCAATAACACCCGTTTCTAATATGACTGGTACCGATGAACGGTATGCCGAGAGGTCGCTGTTGGACCAATACATTACATTCATTGAAGGGACTAAAAGGGATTAAAAGAAACTAACAATAAAACCATAAAGGTAAATTAGCACATCGCTACTGTAGCTGTTAATTATGGAATAATAGAACGAATAGTTTACAGATGTGTTGAAGGGAATCTTGAGATCGATTAATATACCGCATCTACAATCTTGCATGGTTTCGGAGATGTGTGCAACAGGTTTACCACGTCCGTCCAGTCATTTAGTTCCCATTGAGTTAAACATCATTAATGACTCTTCGGCTTGAGCCGAATTACTTACGTTGCTGAAAGTTACGTTGTTAATATTAAACTGTATAAAACGTCGAAACGGCAATATAGATACGGTGATTAAATGCAAGCCAAGCATCCATGCTTCGGAAAGGATAGAACCGAATGGGTAGCCTATAGTGCGTGCTTCCATAGCAAGTCGCATATACTTCTCTATTAACGCACGGATAAATGTTTGTTATGCTAATATTGTGCAGCTACCTACATCGTTCTTGTCTATTCTGTTTTAGTGTTAAGTGAACTGATATCTACACTTGTGTGGTATGGCAAACATGCGTTTGTATTTTCGAACAGTAAGTAATAAATAGTTAAATACTGTTGAAGCGATCTATACGTGGATCACGAGACAAATGTCCTCAATGTTCTTCCTTGCATGGTTGGCATCGTAAGTGCACTTAGCCTACGTGAACTACAGGCTTTGAGCCGTTTACATATAATTGCGCACTGAAATTGCGCACTAAAATCGTTTTATAATTGATTTGATGATTGAATATGATTTAGATTATATGCATGGTATCGGTAACGGAATCAAGTTCGCAAGGCAAGCAAAGGTAGTAACGATTTCATGCGTTAGCTTGGCATATCCATACAAGTACAGACAATATGAGCAGCCCGCTATCAACGCGCTCGGAAAGTATCGAACTCAGCGCGGATGACTATTTGAAGGTATATGATAAAATACGATCGAGTGGAGACGTTTTGGAAAATCTTTGGAAACATGCGAGCGATCTAGTCCGAACGGAAGGAGAAGATGCTATTTACAGTGAAATCGGTGTTTCTGATGTTATGGTTAAAGCTCTGATGGCGTCGAAAAACTTTGAATTCTTTGAGGAGGCAAAAAGTCACGAATCATCCGATAACCGCAGTATGGACTCCGTGGACGTTGAAGAATATCAAAATGGGGAAGGTTCTGATACCGATGACGAAGAACAAGATACCGATGACGAAGATGAATATGGTAATAATAATAATAGAGAAACCCAATTTTCGGCCGACATTGGGGACTGTTGTGATGTTTTCGGTAGAGAATATCAATACAAATTGACAACTTCTGCTGGCCTTCTCCTTGAGCATGGAAACTGGTACGCTACAAAAGACCATGAGGATGAGATGGATCAAAAATTAAATTTCATTCGCGCCGCAACGCTAATAAACGCTGCAATTGCCAGATTTCGGATCACATCACCTGAAGGCAAAGACTACGAAAAAGCAATGGTATCTCTAAAAGGACTGCACGAGACTGTTTTAAAGTCGACTATATATGTAAAGAAAAACACAGATTTCATAGAATTTTGCCAGAGAAAAAGAAGTCAGATAGCGGATCTTCGTCTGGAAGAGCACAAAAAACTGAAGCATATCGAGACAATCAGGAAACAAATCTCGACCAAGGCATGCTCGTTGGACGACGAAATGAAAATTACATCCACAGTGAAACAAATTGCAACAGCCAACACGCAAAATTACATTCATTTAATGAATGATATTACTCAAGAATGTCTTGGAGTCATGGTGGATCCACCTTGTGAGTTTTCCATTGTCGGTCTCGGTTCTTTGGCTAGAGAGGAAATAACACTCTCGTCTGATTTTGAGCATGTTATCATGCTGCCCGACGGTACACCTGATACAGAAGATATACGGGAATATTTTCGGTGGTTCACGGTAATCTTTCATGTAATAATCATCGGATTCGAAGAAACGATCGTTCCAGGAGTTGACATACCATACCTATGTGATCCGTATTCTCCAGACACCGCGAACAATTGGTTCAAAGACTTTTACACGCCCTGTGGAATTGCGTTTGATGGCATGATGCCGCACGCTTGCAAATGCCCGCTTGGAAGGTCTCGACCAACCAAGAACTTCGATAATGTCGTGGAGTTAATACAAACATCGTCGGTAATGGCGAGTTTTCTTACAGAAAAGGAACAACTTAAACATGGCTACATGCTTAACGATGTTCTCGGGACAACTTGCTTCGTCTATGGAAGTGAGGAGATATATAAACGCTTTCTGGGAGAGTGTGAAACAATAAAGAATGCGTTCTCACAGGAAAAATTGTTTTCTCAGCAACAAGACGTTTTGAAAGACCTTGTGCAAAAGTGGAAGTCAAGTCAAAATGATGCCCTGCGATTCATCAGCGTTAAGAAGACGCTTTACAGGCCCATCACAGTACTTTTGCATTTTCTGGCCTCTCACTTTCATTTGCGTTCACAGAGTAGTTTTGGCATAGTCGATGCGTTGAAATCTCACGGAATTATTGACAAAACTACCCACCACCTGCTTTCCTTCTCTGTTGCGATCGCCGTGACTCCGAATCAGCTGCTACCAAACCAAGCATCGCCAACGAAACGCAATATCATACCGTGATTTGCCACAGAAGGTTGGACAACATTGCCTCACAACCTACACGGTAACCATGCACTTTTTTATAATCGCTGTACAAGATTTTGCTTATCGTAGGTTTAAGCTGAAGAAAGACGACAATGCATTGACTTTTCCATCCGTAAATGGTGACATATGGAAATGCGAGGTGTTGAAATCTATCTTTTACTTTTCTAACGACCAAGAAAAAACTATTTTTGAACTGTTAAAATCAATCGAGGGTGTAATCATAAATTGCCAGCACGGTAGTGTTGCGATTTCACAAGCGTTCTACTACACGGAGATATTTTTCAAATGTCTTTGTGAGTCTTTCCATCAATTAATTATCAAATCACAAGCTGGTGATGGGATATGGTCCTTTTTGTCAAATAATGATTTCGCAGAACTATATATTTGGGCTAATGAGACAGCAGAGAACTTTGGCTTGGATTTGCCAGCGAAACTGGTTTACTTCACCACGAGAGCATACGTTTTACACAAATATGGTATTCCTAAGAATGATGAAGCGAATCGAGTTTTTGACAAGGCCATTGAACTCCGTGATTCGCTATCAAACTGGTCCGAATGTTCTTGGCAGCGTTACGTGCACATTGAAGTACAAATAAAATATGCTGCGTTGGAACCAAGTGATGCAATTCAATATTTTGAAAATGCCTTAAAAGGAAATGAAATCACGCTGTATATGATTTATTTGTACGAAATTGGAATTGCCATGTCGCGCTGGTTGCAGGGATTAGAACAACAAGCAAATGAGGAATTAGAAACTTTGGCGACGGATGTTTTTTATGATGCGAAAGAGCTCTCGCGCGAGGAGTACAAGATTATTTTGGATTTGCTTGGGGATGCGTTTTCCGATGTCAAGAACACGAAATGCCTGGAAGACGTACTAGATATGAAGTATGCGGTAATGGATCCCAACATAGCAGGTGAATTTCCAGGCCAAGTGGACCTGGTCGCCAAGCTCAACACTCAGAACCATTACAGGTATAATTTCGGACGAACATACAACGTCGGTAGATACGCAAATTTCACATTCATGCAAACCGATTATGATGATATGCGTCCGCTTTTATTGATGATGTTAAACGTCAAAATGATGCACACCTCAATGATTATTTCCTCGGTTCGGTATGATGATATACTGCCCTTGGTCAGATTTTCACAGGAGCCGGAAGATCATGATACAAAATATATGCGATATTTTTTCGGAGAATATCCGAAGAAAAGTTTACTGACTAAATCAATTGCTATCATGGTGCTCTGTGAAACCGTAAAATGCCAGGATCTCCCGGAGTGCGCGGAATTATTGATAAACTCGCCAAATATCATAACAATGTTGAAGATTTTACAGCCATTTATTTACGGTTTCTTTGCAGAGTATGCGACGCAGCCTGCATCTGATTTGAAGATGATTGAGAATCAAAGTGTATTGTTCCGATACATTTTTCAATTGAACCCATCGGCTAATACTTCTTATAATATCACAATGAATAAGGCAATTACGCTTTACACGAATTCGGAGTGCAGCAAAAGTGCCAACATTCTGTGGAATTTACTTCAGCTCCATGCTGTCGACATCGATAATCATGAAACCTTGTTAGAACTGTTTCTAACAGCGGTTTACACTGTCATGATCGTGAGGAAAAGAGAAAAACCATTTCCGCATTTGACAAAATGTCGTGAAATGTCCCTCATGCAATCTCTGTGGCTAAAAGGCGCCGATCTCGAAGACAACAGAGAATATTATATATTCGATCCTTGCTTTCAACTTTCGTCATTTTATCATCGGTGCAGCGATCGTTATTCGCAAATTTACAACTTCGCGGTGAATTGCGTTGTGTACGACGAAAGACGATGTGCGGCAATATTGTGGAAGCTGATATATTCTGGGAAATTGAACTTTAATCTGTTTGGGCGGTGCATGCTCTTGCTCTTTGAGGCACTAGATCGAGTGTGTGAGGATACATTGCCATTTTCGTATATCAACCGTCTGTAGTAACTGAGCAGGCACTAAAGGCGGTAATAATCTTGCGAAATATTTATATTTTGCGTATATCAGTCATAATTTCACTTTCGAGATTTTTCAAATGATTTTTCTTGCGGAATTTTGGGTTCCACCAAATGTCGTCGATCAATAAAGTAGGCTATGGATCTATAGTCTATATGTTTGTTTGTTTGATATTCATGGTGCTTCGACTACATTGGTCCGTATTTACTGACTTGTAGCACGGCCCACTTCTAGGCTTTCATAAGACACCGCTTATGCGGATCACGTGGTGAGAATGAGCCTAGATAAACCTCCAACACTTAGGTAGGAATTCTGGAGTCGACCTCGGTTGGAATCGAACACACAACCCAATGGTGTTGTAGCTGTGGATCATACCACTACGCTAGCTCGCCACCTTCTCTCTGTTATTAGTAAGATCACTATAATCAAGGGGTGTCCGACGATTATGCTATTCACGGCCGCATTTCGATTGCTTTTATAGCCAACAGAAAGCCGTGAAGGACCACATGTACGCCAAATCTCCACGTCGAATTTGCTACTGGGGGACTTTGCATCGCGCACGGTCCTTGTGGTTTCTGTGCCACTGTTCGCTTGTGAAGTAATTCTTTATGATTCGTGTCGAGTAGTGAGAGATGTTTTTTCGAGGACTGGTATGATACGCTCTTTGTCATTAAGAGTTGATTTATCAGCGAGAAGTACAGTTTCAATACTATTTTATACTGTGGAAGCCCGTAAATTGCTATTAGTCATATCGCAGCATACGGAACATAAGCTACGCACGTTAGTGGAAATGACATATCTGTGAAGATATCTGTGAAGTCACCTTGTGCATGAAAGTTAGTTACAGAAGCATAACGACCCGGCCATAGGCGCCGGTCGCTAATTTTCCTTAGGTATGCGGGTTCCATGACGTCACAAAGGAATGGCGTCATAATGTGATTGAATTGATAATTAGGGTTAATATAGCATTCCGGTAAAGTGCACGCGTAAATGCTGATTATACAATCTTCTCGTGTTGACGAACTTACGCGCATGATAAGCTTCTCAACGAGTCCGGAAGTGCTGTCAATTAGCGAGTCTCTGATCTCTCGCGAACAATTAAATGCGGCGCTTATCAACGCGTAGTACGTAACCTCGGCAACGATTTGCGCAAGTCAAAATGTCCGAGTTGTTACGGAATCGGTTCTATAATGGCACCGATTTCAGGTGGTTCAAACCTTTCTCGTCTTTTACAAGTCAAGCCTTGACACACATCTTCTGATGGTTATGTTCAAGTATTAGCGGAATTCAATTACGCACGCACGTCGCACAATCGCACACGTCTGCGGACATTCGATGTCATTCAGTTTCGCGATGTCACTCTTTAATCACGATCGCTAATCCTCAGGCATTTTACGGCAATGTCTCCAGGCCCGCGACGCGATAGTTGGCCAGCGATGATATCTTTCGTACCAGACCTATTGCAGATGTGATTGTGTAGGCCAGCGATGATATCGTGTGCAGTGTGTACCAAGCCAATACAGATGCGATTGTGCAGGACTGCGATGACATAGTGCGCACCGGGCCTCCCGCAGATTCGCTTATTCAAGCCAGCGGAAGTNGGCTTGTTGGAGACCCGATAAATCAGGCCAGCGATGCTCGGCAATCAATGNCCTGATTTCGCAATCACTTCAGTGGGAAATCGCGTCACGTTACATTGTGCAGGTGCACAGACGAATCTCACTAATTGGCAACACGCTTCTCGCTAATTGGCCGCGCGCAACGAGCTACCTCGCTACCAGCTCACAAAAATGGCGGAGCCTTTCTCTTTCACAAAAGCCTCTTGTCAAAACTTTTGGCGTCGCCATGCCTGAGCATCATCAAAATGGGACATATAGCAAGGCGCAGTAGTATTTCCAATTGTTGGCAGGTATTTGGGAATTTATATCCCATATAAGCTTTATTTGTTAATTCCATGTTAGTAGCAGAGCTACTACTGTAACTAACCATACGTTTATTTGCAAGTGTTGAAGACCTCCTCACTGATGACCAACGATACAGTAACTGCCGCCGATGCGGCTACATACCAAAGAGCAAGTCAAATCACGTGGCATCGCTACTATGACTGTCATAGAGGGCAGTATAGAGCACGGCTGCTAGTCATTAGGTCTAATTAGAATATAATTGGAGCATGCTTACAAGTGAAATCGTCGAAACGACCGGGGCATAGGTCTAGAACTCGTGCCGTTTTGTTATAGTTGGACATTTGGCATTGATCGCAAAGATATACCCTTCAGTGCTGGAAACTGCCACACGATCATCATATATACGTTTCCTAGAATTTTGAGGGACTACTGTTAATAGTTCTGTGTTTCCTTGGTTTTCATTACAATTTATCGGACCAACCCTTCATCAATCACGAATGGTCCGTACTCTTATGCAATGTATGGAATACGCAGCCCTCACTGAAACGTGTGTAATTACGTAATTTCAGTAACAACGTCCCGAAATTACGAAAATCTGATTTATTATAAACCACGATAACTGAAATTTGGTAGGGTATCAGTGAAGTTTCACAAATTAGCTCAATCACCACTCAGCCCCATCAAATATCAGATGAAATAGCGGCAGTCATACAAATCGACGGATGGTTGATTACGAATACAATAATTCTGCAGTGTAAGGTGGAAACGAGGTTTTATTTGATGTAGGGACTTTCTCTCTAACTCAACAGTAGATTTTTCATCGATTTCTCATCGGCAAAGATATTGTATATTCGACTTTAAATTATGTTATCAAAGATATATATAAATGAAGCAAAAACAGAAACAAAAAAGATACAATCGGAAAAGAAACATATAGGATATTAAAGCAGTAATGCCTTTTGCCACATATTTCATGCTCGCAAAAAGTCGTGAATCACTGAAATCCCAGACATTTCTTCGGCCAATGGCCATGGTGTATAATTTGGAACAATATGATACTGTATCACAGGCTTGGGAACCATCATTCGATTTCAGCACATATCGTATTGACAAGTTGATGAAACTTCTCTGGTTGATCCGCAAAAAGATTATGACCGGCCGCTTTGATCGACTAGAATTAACAAATGAAATCATTTAGTGCACTGGAAATGATTGTGATGACAAAATATATCTACTCGAATGTAGGTACACTATAGGTCTTGAGAAGACACAGCCTAAACATACTTCCGTCGATTCGGTATCTGGGATGAACAATGAACATACACTTTATAAGAATATATGCATGAATACTTACATAAACATGAACATCGTTTTCAGGAAGTAAATTTTGTGACTGATTTCCACAGTCTTTGTCCATCCATGTCCTAGCTCCATAAATAAATCTAACTGGGATCCCCTGTTGCAGATTGCCTGAAATGAGCAACTGCAAAATCACGTGCTACAGAACAAAGAAAATGGGGTTCATGTGATCCATTACTTACCGATACGCTTCATCAAGGGGTGCCTCGCAAAAGTGACTTTCATGGTCAGGTTCTTGAAACCACACTCCCCACTGTGAAAGACTGCGTGATGAGATAGATCGACAAACAAAAATAATGGTTATCCGGGTTGCAATGCATGCAATCAGTCAAGCGAGAGAGATATCGTAACAGTAACACCACATATGAGTTTCTGTTTTCTGCAGTAGACTTGAACGTGTGTTCTATAAAGCCATAGAAATTAAGTATATTGAAGTGAATGTCCGGATTCTTATAGCCTGGACAGTAACTTCNGTACTTTGATCCCCCGGTCGGGGGACTAGCTGGATATGTACCCAAGATTATTTCGCTAAACATAAAGTAGCCTAGAGAAGTGGTTCTCAATATTTTGACTTCGCGGACAGGTAAAACTTAACCAAAAATCTTGCGGACCGGTGAACCTTAATAATCTAAAATTCAGTTACGATAACTTGAGTGTAATATTGGAAAAATTTATTGATGACTTTTTGATACTAGATATTTATATGTGGTTCTATTTAAGTTTCTGCAGGGCGAGATTCGCGAAGTCCTGTTAAATACCATTAACTTGATTGTTCGGTGTCCTTTGAAAGAAATCTGACTTTGCTATTTGCTGTAGGCTCTATTATACTGTCCGAAACGAGTTATAGGCTACTTTTTGTCAGTTTCTTATAACACTTGTACCATTGTCCGGAAGCCTGACCGTGACCATGAACTGTCTATTGCAGGGGTGTCAAACATACGGCCCGCGGGCAGCATCCGACCCGCCAGACGATTTCACCCGGCCCGCGAAGCATCTCTTATCCCATCCAGAATGTGCTGATCATTACAATGACAGTCAATTTTCTATACTTGCTCGTGGCCGTTCTCTTTTTCATTTAAAGGTCCTGGAATCTACGATCATAAAGCTACGAAAGCCGATTCTCTGTCGCCAGAAGGAACGCCTCTACACTCTTGGAATATTTCATTAATGTTATGTGTTGTGTTTTCGGTTATTTATAACCGAATATGTACTCGTTAACGTTTGTTTTGTACCGTTACTACCGTATCTAGCCCGTCTATTAGTAGTTTGTTTTTGTTATTATTACGTCATACAGACAAAATAGTTCTTACATTTCGAATTTGATTCACCCTATCACTAACGTTCGCTACTGATGAGAGTTAGTCGAAAAGCTTTTAGCGAATAAATTAACAATATGAAGTTATTGTTTCGCGCAATTCTGAGTAGTTTAAAAAAGGCTTGATTCATTCAGCAAATTTGTAACAAATGTTGGCATATAGGAAATACTTTCATTAAATAATCCTTCAATACAGCAAATGTTGAGCATGTCCAATTTGTTCATAGGTCATATTATATTCACCCAACTGCGGTGTTGTGGTTTCACTCTAGTTACCATCAGGAACAGGTCGGTGACATTGACACCCAANTTTGAGAAGGTAAAAAAGTGCACACCGATTTCCAAGTTTTCTGGAAGAATCAATTAAAACGTGTCATTCAGAAAGGCGAAAACGCCACTATGGAACCATTATATGCGGGTTACACGGAGAATATATAAGTTCCGCAAAAATATTATTCCAATCTGTGGTCGTACTGCTGTGCCAATTACGACTCAAAAGGTCNCCAGAGAAAGTCGAATCGCGATTCAATAATGATACACCACATCCAAATGTCCGAGTTTACGGTTAAATCTCATGTATTCCTCACGACGCATACGCAGGCTGACGCCAGATTTCGACTGAATCCAAGAGAGCATAGAAATATGCCAACTTGTATCGTCGTTAGCGCCACTGTTTTAGCGTTTCATGTCTGCCAATTACCGTTTTTGTGCCAATTCCATTATTCACGAATAAAGGATTTGCTAGAACGGTNCCCTGTTCAAGTGAAAAACAAGGGTATGAGGTAACATATGGAGTCGTATAATTGGTCCGGACCGCCAGTGATCTCAGGGTTTGAATCCGGCCCGCGACGCAATTTGAGTTTGACACCCCTGGTTTATTGCAAAACCATGCAAAAAATACGTTCAACACTTATCAATAAATTGAAACTTTGATGTCTATTTNTCTAATAATGGACAATCAGTCAACTTCGTGCATTTGAGAATTGAGATATGAAATTGTAATATACCTGTCAGGCAGGAAACTGGCAGTTAAGAACCACTGGCCTAGTATATTTTTGCATATTTATTTAACCTGGAATTTTTCTTCGCGCGTTTTAGTGCCTTTACCTTTTGTGATTTTAATATGGGTACTCCTTCACCCAAATAAATGCAATAAACTTTTAAAATATGAGACCAACACAGAAGAGCCGGTTTTGTGCATTATTAGACCTTTCTATAAGCTATGTTTAGAATCGTGAAACGTTTCATAGGGTCATAGAGAAAAGGTATATCAGCAAATGGGAATGAAAGGCATAATTGATTCTACTATTTCATCTGGGAAAAGTCTTCGTAAAACAGATGGAAATGATAGCGACAATGTGACATACCCGATTTTTTTTTCAGTATTTAAGGAATAATTTGGAATACATTTCATTTTAATCTATAGTGGAGTTGCGGTTTAACTCACCTTGGATTTTGGGCGTTGCAGTGATAGATGTAGTCGAAAATAAGGGGAACTCCATTTTCATCTTTCAGATCTACAAACTTTGCTCCCAAGTCCTTAGTTGAATGAACAAGCCTCGGCCCTGAATCGCACCAGATAGAATTCCGAATCAAACATATAATAATAACAACTAAGTTGTGGCGATACTACTAGAGTAGACAACCTTACCCAAAGGACCAGCACCTCGAACTACAGCCAACGGGAGGAATGGACTGAGTATCTTCGTCAAGCCCTTCACCCAAATTGGTATCCGTCGCATCCTCTCTGGGTCTTCTTTATACTCCGGAAATCCCCAAGGATCAACCAATATTAGATGTTTCACACTGCATGACAAAATTTCGCGGACTGATACTGGACGGACGATCCATCAAATGAATGCAAGATCTATCACAGACCACATCCTGGTATGGTCTTCGGGCTTAGCAGTCATACTTTGCAGGGTGAAATACGTACATTGAATAGAACAATCAAGAATACAGAATTGACGTTTTTCAACATTCATTCTGTGCCACAGCATAGTGGCAATTCGAAAGCGATTGTAGCCGCATAAACAACGTTGGTGGATCATCCATAAAGCACAGTATCATTTGCTATAAAACTAACAATAGATTACCTTCACCTACAGGACTTTTTCTTACCTACTTGGATATTTGAGAGCATAACAGGCAGCAAGATACCCGCCAAAACTGTGGCCCATCAGAATCATTTTATCCAGCCCAACTGCCTCCCGCCATTCCTCGATTGATGCCACGAACTGACATTCGGATTCCATAGCATCATCGGGAAACCTATACTTTTGGATCATGTACCAGAGTTATTGGAAGATCAAAATTCCGAATGCAGTATATTACTGTGGATGACTACTCCGACCGAATCCAAGAAGATCGAACGAGTACACCGGTCGTTTACCAGTTATTGCATCGTAGTTGAGAGCCTGGTAATGAGAGATTAAAAAATATGGGTACATGCTATTATAGTATTATAAAATCTATATGTGTCAAGAAAGGATATTGCAGTGATCTAAAATAAGGATATGTGCACTTTGTGCATGGTTCAATTTTCCCATGGCATACCTACGATATTTAAAACGTACCAACGTGATTTCAGAGAAAATGGGTCAATTTTTGAAGCGGGGTAGGGTGAAATTATTAATTATGAAGATTTCATAGTAATGATCCAGTTTAAGTCGGGATTTAAGCTATTTGTTGAGATGGTATCCATTAAGGATCTTCCTAACAGCTTATCCAAGTCTAATAATCCCACCCCCACCTTGATCAATAAATACCGACAAAAATGAATTATAGGTTCAGCATCGGTGAATGTTTCAGCCTTTGAATTTGTCTCAGCTAACGGGGAGCAATAACAACCGTACTCAAATCACATGGTAAAATTATCGAAATAGCACATTTTCATTATCGATGTAGCAGATCTTAATAACACAATCAGGATGAAACAAACTATAACAGAACGCGAAGTATACTCAATACCCACCCAAAGGCCAACCCCGCCTCCCATACCGTGCACCATAACCAGTGGCGTTTTTTTGTTTAATCTCTTCGTTAAATATTAAAGTCCGAATTCTATTGCCAGACTTCAGGTCAATGAATTCGCTTTTGTAAATTGATTTGACAACTGAAAAAAAAAAACAAGATATAGTTTGATTTCTGAGAGGTGAAGCAAGAAAATTGGAAAATATGAACGGTATAGGCAGACCTAATCAGCATACTTGAAAGCATTCTTTCTTCGGATGTTATCAACAGATTTGTTGATGTAGGTCTCCATCGCAGCCAGCTGAACCATCCTTCGTCACAATTAGCCCTGAATGAAGACATTTGTATTGACAACAGAAAATAAAATAGCTGTCCGTCTCAAGAAATATTGTAGAGCATTATTTCCTTCCTCGAGATATCACTCTTGTATCACTAAATCAAACAGAATACGGTGCTATAAAGAAATGAAATAAACGCTTGGTTGTATGCGCTCAATAGGAGTAACGACTAATAGAATCAGAATAGAGTTTGTTCAATATAAGCACATCGCACACAGCTCAGACAAAGTGCACGATGGAACATTAATCACCAATAACGAACGAGGCTAGAACGAAGGAATAGGGAAAACATTTCGGTTAGTCTGGTACAACTAACGTTGGTGACATGTTGGTCATATATTTAAAAAATTAAGGTTACCTTTCAACCTGAGCACCTATGCTCGAGACTCCGCTTCTTTCGTTCATGTTCGGCTGGTAGTAACTGTACGGGCGATCTTCGCTTGAACGCGAACGTTACGCAACATTACTGTGTAAACATTTCTTATATTGCATAACCGACTGCGTGAATCAGCATGTTTCCAATGTCATCACTATTTCTAATATATAGCTGCGAATAGTCTGTGAATCAGACTATTTCAATGATTCAAATTAGATATGGCACAATATATTTTATTGGAATAACGACGGCAATAGGCCTACATAATTTTTCCGTGCGTTTTTTTTTTCATTTTTGGTGTTTAATCTGAATCTTTGTAGTGAGATGCTCATCCCCGGTGTGGCGCGGCTTTGGTAATACCGAGCCTCGTCTATACCTTGCTTATCTGTATGTAGGCTATAGGCTACAATCAGTGCTTCTCAACCTTTTTCAGATCGCGTCCCACTTTTCATCCAAATTTCATTGCGCGGCCCACCAGACACCCTTTCGCGACCAGAGGTGGTCAAAGTAGTCAGGAAAGCTACTCAAGTAGAAGTAGAAGTAGCGATGAAAAAATCTACTCAAGTACAAGTAGAAGTACTTCTTGCATAAGCAACCCAAAACTACTTGAAGTTGAAGTAGAATTGACTGACTTTAGAAGTACTCAAGTAAGTAAGTAGTTGTGAAAACGATCCTAATTTGTTCACATGGATTGTAAAAAGGTGCAAATTGAGCTATGCGAAAAGTGACGAGCTTGATTAATCTTGATGAATACCAACAGGTATCCAATTTTCGATAGCATAAGCATTCATCAACATCATGATAGTATTGATATGGAAATGCGATACTAATCCTCTGTTTTCTCGAACAGCACGTTTTGGAAAATAGCATGGTACGGCGCCATCCCCCATATTATAAGGCCCGTAGTTTAGTCGAAGAGATATACGGAAAAGTTGTAAAGGATACGGTGTAAACGCTTTGCGCGATTAGTAAACGTTAATAAAAAATATGGTGGACCGTAAAAATGCCATATTGTGTAGCTTTATTTCCGGAAATTAAAGGCATTACTACACTTGATTTTATACTTCAACATGTATGTTATCCGGACAAAAGAACTGATATTAATTATAACTCAAAGTAGCCTATATGATACTGGGAATTAAAAGTAAAATATAAATACTACTTCTAAAAGTGGGACATGTATTTCATGCCTTTAGTCCAGAAAGGTGGTATGCTAAAACGGCTCTAAAACTAAAAATAGTAAGAGTCCACTTTTCCAGATTAGGACTCGCCATGGACTGGACATGTGCTAGAATACGATATGACAAGTAAATGCTTGATTGCGAAACATCAGTTTCAAACCTTATGATGAGCCATATATACTGTGATGAATTATTTCATATGGGCGAAGGGCGACAATGTGGTGTAAACGGAACCACGCCAACCCGCGACCTAAATTATATTCACCGATACTTTCGTAAAATCATAGTGGTAACTCCGTATCGAATGCGCGCGAAGCGCGACGAAAATTCTTGGCTTTACTCAACTTTTATGAAAATTAAATATTGATACACCGTGAAAACAGCCCCAAAATTTCTCAGGCTATCTTCCTGATTGGAAGATTGAACTACTTCTACTTGACAAACTGAAAATAGCGAAAAGTAAGTAAGTAGATCACAAAATATTACGAAGTAGAAGTAGAAGTAGCGAAAATCAGATCTACTTGAGTAAGTACCAGAAGTAGAGGAAAACTACTTGAGTACTTCGAAAAAGTAGAAGTACTTCGTTACTGACCACCTCTGTTCGCGACAAACGTTCAAACCACTGCTAATGGGCGCCAGTTTTTATGTTTTCAGTGCGGTACCGTTATCTCGTCGCGCCTAGTAGTACAAAAACACCATGAATGCCACAGACAAAAAAGCGAATATCCAATCAGCAATTCGTCTATTACGTCGAATTAACGGGTTATGAGGAGCTTGATTTGCGGTAATTGGGCTGGATTGCTGCATTTCCCGATCAACGTTCGCAAAGACTTTGAAGAAAGAATGAATTTCAATCTCACGCATCAACAATAACGCACTGTCGGATTTCACGCTCCAATCAATATGATCGTGACGAAAATCTGACTCCCGAATTGTGAGCACGGCGACGCAGCTTGTGGCGCAAAACAATTTAATTTGGAGGAGGAGAATGTGAAATTACTTTTCTAATCTTGAGAATATAAAGTGTTTGGAATATTTGGGAATTTGATAAGGGGCCCACGAAAATTATTTGAGGTCCCATGAAAATTATTTGAGGTAACAAATTCAACTGCAATCAATGTAGTTCCGAAAGCACTATTCAAGTTCAGTACCGCCAGTCACATATTTGAGGTAGCCTATCTCTGCATTTCTCTGAGAGCTATAAAGGTGACTAACATTTCAAAACTGGTATTTTGCGAATCACGCAGCCTAATTCTCAAATCTGAATTTGACGAAACCGGACTAGTACGGGACTCGTGCACTTTCGGACCAAAAACACATTTTCTCCGGTAGGCTGTAGTGAATTTGGTCCGAAAGTGCACGAGCCCCGCAGGTCCGTCAATTACATGTTCCGGAATCATCATCCGAAAGTGGAAGAAATTGTTGAAAATTTTGGCATTTTTCGTTAATTTTCGACTTGCGTGGTATAGAACAGACCTACAAATTGGGATCTATGATCGTTTAAAATGTCTTCGCGGCCCACCTGAAATAGCTTCGCGGCCCACCGGTTGAGAAGCACTGGGCTACATGCAGTGGTGGCTTTTGGGGTGGGCGAGGTGGGCGGTCGCCCGGGCCCCAATTTGGTTGAAGGACCCCCCCTCTTTGGTTTAAGCGCTTTTTTCAAGGTTTGTAGCGAATAGACGTGGAAATTCTTGTACCAATCAAGAAGATGATGATTGCATTCAGAAGAATCAATCGTGAAATCTCCGCATTTGATGCAAATGTCCCATATCACCACAATCATCAAGTCTCTGCATGCCTGATAAGTTGCTAGGCGAAAGGGGGGTCTGGGGAGCTGCGATTACATACTTATAGCCCCCCCCCCCGGAAGTCTCGCCCAGGGCCCCCCCAATCGTAGGGCCACCACTGGCTACATGACATTTCACTCATTTGTACACTTGTTGACAAATAAAGATTCTCTCTGTTTGTGTGAAAGATAGTAGTAGCCTACGGCTTTACCGTAGCGTACTTGTCTCTATCATAGGTCACTGCGTAGCTGAAAATGTAATCCTACGTTGGCCTTGTCAATGTCAGTCCACCTTATCGCACGATTCTGGTTTCGAAATTTGGTATTGGCAACTACAGTATGTATCCAATTTCGCCATTGAAATCGTGGAAACTACAGGCCAGCGGCCAAACACTGTCTGCTCTCTTTAGGACTGGTGTGACCACCATTGAGTAACATTTTCAGTCAGAATACGCCATCTTGACCAATAAATTCGCGTTCAGCCCAAACAAAAGTTTGGTTGCCAATGATTCCTGCCGACCCTAGCTGGAGTAGTCGCAAATACGATTCCGTACCCCAAAGCGATGTACGAAACGCGCGTCCCGTCACTGTAGCGCACATATTCAATTGGGCTACGTAATTTGCGTGGGTGGCAACACCCCGTTACGAGCGCACCCTGCACACTGTGTACAGCAAGACTATTAGACTAAACAGTACACACACATTCACTGCGAAAATCTGATTTATTATAAATTACAATATCTGGACTATGGCAAGGTATCAGTGAGGCGATTCGTAGCTATCTCGAACTTTATCGCCTTGTCCGAATCCACAGTACAAGGGAGGACAGACCTCGTCTGACGGTTGTCCAAAGATTAAGACACGGTACCGAAAACTTGGCTAAAAGGTCGGGATTGCGAGTTAGTTTAGTTCCATCTGAAGAAAAACTTGATGAAGAAAGTCAGGAGCTCAAATGAAAATTTGCGAAGATGAAAGACGCGTCATACGCATCTCGTACCGAGCAAATGCGATTGCGTCTACAATTTGGGAAATACTTTCAACTACAGCGCCCTCTTTGGATAAACCCAGGGTAAAACTTTCAGAATATCGTGGAAATAGGCAGAAAATAGTTCATTCAACACGATAAAATAAAGGCAGTCCCAAGTCGGTGAATGCTTGATTACTGATGCAGTCATTCTGAAGCAGTGTGAAAACGAAATTTCATTCGATTTAGGAACTTTGCTGTCGCAACAGAACATCTTGCAGCGCATCACGGTCGGCAAACATAGATATTCTAATTTCAATTCTTATCAAAGATATACGTATAAATGCAGGAAAATAGAAACAAAAGGATTCAAACGGGATGAACACATTCGATCGCATGTGCCGGCAGAAAGTCATGAATCGCTGAAATTGCTCAGAGGTATGTAATTTGGAACAGTCTGAACCAAATTCTTGAAAACCATCATTCTATATCATCACAAATAGAATTGACGACTTGATGAAAATTCTCTGGTTGATCCGCATACAGATGATGACCGGCAGCTTTAATCGACTAAAATAGACAAACCAAATTCATGCACTAAAAATCATTGTGAGGAGGAAGTATATCACTGACATTCGGTTGTGTTACTAAATTTTATCGCAGCCACAACCTGATCCAACTGGGGCAGTCAAATTAGGTCTGGAAAAGACACAGCCTACAAATAAACTCAGCAGTGACCGATATCATAGTTCTGGTCATGGACAGCATATGGTCATCCCAAAATCCACCAATTGGTTTCCTCGTCCAAATTGAAACTAACCGCAGTTCTTATTAATTATCTTCTCCATATCGATCATTATTTTGTAAATTGTAAGTAAATTGATGCGAGAGGAGCTCGAGTCATCTTTTATAAACACGACTTGTTCCCAGTTATACATTCTGATAATCTTTCCTGGTTATTGGTGGTATCTTGGAGCCGAGATAAACCTATATTTCTACCAGGGTTGTATGATTCGATACATTCCATATGACTTATTAACGTCTCGTACATCAGGACCGATAATTAAAAAATAGGGCCAAAAACTGGCCTTCGATATCACACAAGAGTTTCGCAGGAGTGAGTTGAGCCTGACTTGAACTCGATATTCAAAACTAAACACCTTGACTGTGACTCAGACTCAAGTCTTAACACTGTGACTTGAACTTGAACCATTCCTCCCTGACTTAGGCTTGACTCGGTAATGTAGTGAAAATGACTCGAGTCAAAACTATAAAAATCAAACCAACTTGTGACTTGGAACCTTGTGACTTAATTCTAATCCTGATCTCTACCCTACTAACAAGACCTTCTAGAATCTAGATAATTACATATCACATGTAAAAAACAGACAATACGCATGGGGGGAATTGGAGAGTTATAAAGTTTACAGATAAATGTAACAATAACTTACATAAACTTTAACATCATTTTCAGTTAGTAAATTTTGAGCCTGATTCCCACAGTCTTTGTCCATCCACGTCCTCGCTCCGTAAATAAAACTGACGGGGAGCCCCGGCTGCAGATTACCTGAAATGGGCAATTGACATCGTCAAGTGCTGCAGAAAAACAAATTACAGTTCTGTGTATGATCGATTACTTACCGATTCGTTTTATCATAGCATTTCTCGCAAAGCCGATTTTAAAGCTCAGATTCTTGAAACCGCACTCCCCACTGTGAAAGACCGTATGGTCAGATAGGTCAACAACAGAAAAACATCAGTCAGCCGGGTTGCAGTCAATCAAACTAGATATTTTTCATTGGGAAATTTCGTAACAGTGGCAGCAAAGATGAGCTAAGNTAGCCGGTGCTCAAACCTAAATCACAGCATGCTTGAACGTCCGTCGTCAGACTTGTACACACTCCCATTTAGTTAGTTGGCAGTCTTCTAACTAACGTATTTTTTTAGTAGTTCTACATCTAGTTGCAGATTTTGAAAATTGAGTAGTTCTAGTTTTAGTTGCGGATTTTGAAAAGTCAGCAGTTCTAGTTCTAGTTCTAGCTGCGCNTATTGAAAAGGGAGTAGTTCTAGTTCTAGTAGCAGATTTTGAAAATCGAGTAGTTCCAGTTCTAGTTGCGGATTTTCAAAATTGAGTAGTTCTAGTTTTAGTNGCGGATTTTGAAAGGTCAACAGTTTTAGTTCTAGTTCTAGTTGCGCGTATTGAAAAGTGAGTAGTTCTAGTTCTAGTTGCAGATTTTGAAAATCGAGTAGTTCCAGTTCCAGTTGCGGATTTTCAAAAGTCNGCAGTTTTTAGTTCTAGTTNCGCTTTTCGAAAATCNAGTGGTTTGTACAAATCTGACNGTCGTCCATACACCTTCGAAATGAATGAAATTGAGGCGACTATAAGGTCATGATTCTAATTACACGTCTCAGCTTTTATACAGAAGAACACGGCACTCCCAACAAACAGCAAGTTTGGTTATTACAAGGGTAGATGAGCAAGGTGCTCAAGAAATGAAAATGATTCCAATATTTTATCTAGGAAATGATTAGCATCCCTGAGTAATGACCAATTTAGAATACTTCAGTAAGTCCACTTCATTCTAATCTAAGCTAGTTAGAGTTGAGGTTTACCACACCTTGGATTTTGGGCGTTGCAATGATAAATGTAGTCGAAAATAGGGGAGGTTCCACTCTCATCTTTCAGATCTACAAACTTGGCTCCCAAATCACCTCGTAAACGAACAAGGCTCGGTCCTGAATTACAACGGCCAAAATTTCAAGTTAAACTGAGAAACACCACGTCGGGAATTCGGCAATCATACCTAAAGGACCAGCACCTCGAACTGCAGCCAATGGGAGGAATGGGCTGAGTACCTTCACCAAGCCCCTTGCCCAAAACGGTAGCCGCCGCAACCTATCTGGGTCTTCTTTCCACTCGGGAAATCCCCACGGATCAGCCAATATCAGGTGTTTCACCCTGAAAGACAAAATTGCACAGGGTGATACTGGTCAATCCGTCAGATGAACGCAAGAACTACTACAAACCACATCCCGGTATGGTCTTCGGACAAGGTAAAAACGCGCACAGCGAATAAAACCATCAAGGATGTAGTATTGAAATTTTACAACATTCATTTTGTGACACAGTAGAGTGGCAACTCTAAAGCAATTTCAGCCGCATAAATGACATTCGTGGTTCACTAGTCATGCATAAAACACAATTTCATTGACTATAAAGCTGGAAATATAACACTTGAAGGACTTTTTCTTACCTACTTGGATATTTGAGAGCGTAACTGCTAGCAAGATACCCGCCAAAACTGTGGCCCATCAGAATCATTTTATCCAGTCCGACTGCCTCTCTCCATTCCTCTATGGATTCCATGAATTGACATTCGGATTCCATCGCATCTTCAGCAAACCTAATTTTGTATCGTCGAGCACAATTATTGGAAGATCAAAATTTTGAATGTTGTATATTACTGTGGATGACTGCTCCGGCCGAATCCAAGAAGATCGAAGGCGTACACCGGACGTTTACCGGTTATTGCATCATAGTTGAGTGCCTGATAATGGTTAGATAAAAACATTTATACAGGAAGGCTACCCGCTACAGATGATAATATTTTAAAAACTATACTTCCTATTTCATGTGTCAAGTGTGATATAAAAGCAGGGTGTGCCAGTGATCTTTAATAAGTGTTATGCAATTTATGCATGGTTCAATTTTTCGATGGTATGCCTATGCTCTCTCAAAATATACATTGATTTTGTGGAAAGTGGGCAAGTTTTTCAGCAGGGTCAGGTGAAATTATCCAATTCAAGTCAAAATTGAAACTACTTATTGTATGTGATATGGCACAAAGGAATCCTAATGGCTTATCGAACTCTAATAATGCAACGCCCACCTTGATCAGTAGGCACAAAAATCATTTTCAAATACAGAAAGCTTAAGTCCTGGAATGAGTACAGTACCATACTTACATTGTAAAGAAATAATCAAAATAGCACGTTTTCATGATCACAGTAGCAGATTACAGAAAATTGCTGATGAAACAAACTATAACAGAACACACAGTAGCAGTTCACTCACCCACAAGCCAACACCCCCTGCCATTCCATGCACAATAACGAGTGGCGTTTTTTGCCTTATCTCTTTGTTAAATATCAAAGTCCATATTTTATTTCCAGACTTCAAGTCAATGAATTTCTTATCGTAAATTGATTTGACAACTGAAAAAAATAATACAGTTCAATGTCTCAGAGATGAAGCAATTAAATTGCATTATATGAACGATGNAGGTAATCATGTACTTGAAAGCATTCTTTCTTCAGCTTTTATCAAGAGATTTAACGATGTAGGTNTCCATCGCAGCCAGCTGAACCATCCTTCATCACAATTAGCCCTGATGTGAGTAATATGTAATGGTAACATAAAAAATATGTTGCCAATCACAAATATTTTAGAGTTTTATTTCATTCTCAGTTCTTTTTAAGAATCCGGAACTAGAACATCTTCAACTACTTGCAAAACCAGTAGCTCAAGCAAAGTGTATACGAAGGGATTTAATCAAAATGGTCTCAATCGAAAGCTACTTTAGCACTGATCCCAAAAATAAAAATGAAAATTTAGTTCATGTACTGGAACCTCCCGAAAATTGACCTCAAAGTCTGAAACCAGCATTNTTCTTAACAATGGGAGCGTCGGTAAACGGGGCTAATATAACCCAGGAATATGGAGATCGTCTGGGTCCGCCTATACGAGTAACGTTGATAACATGTTGGTCATATATTTGGAAAATTAACCTTACCTTTCAACCTGAGATTGAGAGCCTGTGCTCGAAACTTCGGTTCTTTCGTTCATGATATACTCGCAGTAGTAAGTGCAGCGATAATGCTTCGAAATGAACTTTGTTACTGCATTACATCAGAGTACACTCTGATTACATAACCTCTTACATGAATCAGCATATTTTCAATGACATCACTATTTCTCATAGCTGCGAATTGTAAATCAGATACTTTCAATGATTCAAATTGGATATGAGACAAGACATTTGTTGGGAATACAACTGCAATACATAATTTTTGACAGTCGACGTACTAATCATGTTATTTCACAGCAGTTATAAAAATATTACCTTTGCGAAAGTAAATAGTGTTTGACGTCACTGCTATCGTTCACAGATCACCACGCAGCTTGAAATAAAGAAAAGCAATCACTCAAAACAACTTTGGATTTGTAGCCTGGCGTATATTATCGAATTTAAAAAGGTGACATTCGATACTAAACTACTAATATTCTGGGTCAGAATGGGAACCAGGGAAGGATGGAGTAAATGCCCAGAAATATGTTATATGAGATGACTCAAGTAGATGATATTAAAAACGCCTAACTTGTCGGAGATGCTATAGTTTATAACCAGCGAACCCTTATTTTGTTTCAGTGTAATGACGTTAGAAGATTTTTGAGACGATACTCTGAAATCATGGATAAGTTCTATGAAAAAGATGCGGGTGGGGCTACCTATCGGTCTGGAGACTCTATCAAAAATCTTCGCATGAGGTATTGACTGCTAATATAGTAAGAAGAGTGAGAGTGTTGTTTGCAGCATTTAAATTTCCCATCCTAGTCTTCCTCCACATGTTTATTATACATATTCCTCATCATGAGATATTTATTTCAATTATTCCAGCTCGTATACATAAAAATTGCAGTATTTGAAAGTGAAAAATCTGACAAATTTATATCATTTGACTACTAAACACTTCCACTGAATACCAGACCACGATTTTGATGTGCTGACTGTGCCTACTGACCTATGCCACATTCATTGCCACCGCTATTCCTATGCTATTCTTTATTTCTTTTTATTCAGTGTGCATGCCTCCTTTAGTCCTATTTACGTGATCTGGGCCAATGTGGTTGTCTGATTAAAAGGAGCTTCGAGTAGTTTCGTCAACCTCTTATCTTTTCATTTTATCGCAGTCTTGTAGTGATTCGATCTTATGAAAATTTCAGCATACTGAATCTGAATCTGACCAACTTTTACCCATACTAGTCTACCGGTATACACTTTTACATTTTCTTCATTTTACCAATAACACTAATACTTTTAGATTTGGCACATAATATATGATCATTGATCAGATATGTTCCTTCTCCTCTTAGGTTATAAACCTATCCATTTAAGAGGTAATCGTCACAATGGCTTTAATCGATTGTGCAAGCTGTGATAAAAATTCATGTCAAGTCAACATATAAACATTTTGTACTGAATCAATACTAGTTTGCCCTCTATTTTACCGAACCACGACCTGACATATTGATCTCGTCTTCTGACACCTGCCACCTTTTTCATCATCTTTTCTTTTATATTATTTTCCTTTACTTTTCATTCAGTGTGCATGCCTCCTTTTTTATATCGCCTTGGCTAGGTGGGTGTCTGATATCGAAGACTAACTCCAAGTTGTTTCGACACCTTCCTATCTTTCATTGTGTCGCAGTCTTGTTGTGTATTGAAATAATGAAACTATTAGCAATGAATTTAATTGGGTTTCAATTTTGATGAGCTGTTCGGGACACATAAAGGCTGAAAAGAAAGACACGGTCTAAAATTAATGAAGCGAAATGAAAATTTCTGCTGCATCAAGATTTGAATGCTCAATGTACAGTACACATACCTTTAAAAATCCTGATGTGCCGCAACCATAATAGGCTTATACATTGTCTGATGCAAATCAGCCTATTATGTATTGACTTTTGACAGCATTACTCTGCAACGTGTTAGCCCTGCGATCTTGGGGTTCCTGACATCAAAGACTAACAGCTCTGGTGAAGATTCCTCAACCGGAAATGAATCACAATCCACTCCGAATTCTACTAAATTAAATGAACACGGGCAAATGATATTGGATGAAGAGAAGCTTCTTTGCAGCTGGCAGCAAAAGCATTTTTCTGCTGTGAGTGTCATTATTATGTCGAGTAGTTTTCATCACATTTGTCATGGTAGTTGTGCAGTGCATTTCACCCATTATGGGATTGGTGTCCACTGTCCAGTATATGTATAACATCTCAACCGGCTTGCAGGCTGTCGCGCATTGGCCTATGGGTTAAGTGGGAGTGGTAAAAATAGGTTGTTGATTGCCGCTGATTGGGAGTGTTAGAGATGCTTGTCTTATGAACAGGGATCGATATCCCTGCTTATGAAACACTGTTCCTTATTAGGGATGGGCAAATCGAGTCAAGTAATCGAATTCGAATATAGTATCAATTGCTATAATTCAAGTCGAATAAGTAGAAATTATGATTTTTTGAGTTACAAAATGATATACCACTTGCCCCTAAATTATTTTATCAGCATTAGCTGTAGTTGGTCCATGTAGTCATCGTCGGTAACCAAGTAGATGTAGAAGTAACATTGTAAGTTTCTACTCAAGTACAAGCGGAAGTATTCAAGGCCCGGTTTTGCCTGAAAATTTAACGCTACCAAGTAGAAATAGTCTAAAGTCATAATTAGTGGGGGTAGACTAAACCTGCATGAAATTTTGAGACTATTCAATTGTCTTAATTTGAGCTCCTTTTCTACTCTTAGAGAGAATTTACCCACTACAGCACCGCTCCTGCAAGAGGCTCTGTGCAAGACATCAAATATTTTGGAGAAGTTCAAAAGCTCAAGGTAACATTGAAAGTCTAAAATTGATATGATGATACCATGTCACATCATATTAAATGTACAGGGCCCTAGATATCTTGGAAGTAATTTCGCATTCAATTTCCGCTGGCGATTTTAAACTGTCAGTTTTGCGGATAATTTGGGTCCATTTCTGTGCTACGAATAGATATTATCTTGGCTCAATAATTTAATACTGCTGTGAGAATGTATGTCATGTTTTAGGTCGTGTTCAAGATGTATTAAGATTGGTGCTAAGAAAAATTATTCACCTCACCATTATGTGAAGGTTTAGTTCCAAATTGACTACTTCCTACCAAGCATTGGAGTACCGCTTGTGTGTAGAAAATGAACCCGAAATGACCACAAAGAATACCAGGCCACACATCATTTGATATAATGAAACATTGTTACCGGCACATGATATTCTCATGACAGGCAAGATGCTGGTACATATACTGGAAAAAATCATTAGATCTTTCAGTATACCTTTACTGAATTTGAAAGTCATCACGATACCTCCGTATATCTGAAATTTATCTTTCCAAAATCACATACATTTCCAGAATAGACGAGGCAGACCCAACAATCGGTTATTTACGTTCTGTGATGAAGATGCATTCGCACCATCTAACGAAAACATCCCAGCCATGACAAATTCTGAAACTGAAGTTCCGACGTACCTAGCAACCAATATTGAGGGACTGCGTAAGCGAAAACCAGCGTCAGGTGTTGGAAATGCATTATCATCGAAGTTGAAACAGTAAGTGAATTCATCAGTTGGACTATTAGTATTAGCCGTAAAATAAATTGGATTGATGTAGCCGTGTAAACTGATTATCATCAACGACGTAAATGCATACAATGGCTGTGACGGTGTCTTGCAAGAGGCTTACTATTCCTGTCATAAATATTGCTTTCACGACAACATCCATTGCAGTACGGTACCATAACACATTTATTAAACTCTATGACTTTTCAAGCCCCCCTTTCAAGAGTTCTGTCTTAGTCAATCGTCCGAATTCAAGTCTGTCAGTAAACTCGCCACTCTTGCATAATCATGAAGTTTAATGTACAGTATTGAGTATATAGGCTACAAGCAAATGTTGTGGTTTCAGTAAACAACACTACCAGAACAACCAGAATTAAATGCAGTTTGTAAAATTCTGTGTGGCATGACTCGATGGACAAAAATAATGCTACTTATTTTTATAACTGCAAGAGGTAGTATTACATTTTCGTCAATGCATAATAATGGATTTCCACAAAACTAAATGGCTAGATCACAGAGCTGGCTGCAAAATAATTGATTTACTACAAACGTATGGAATGTTATTGGAACTCTATGACTATGTGATGCAGACTGCGCCACCTCGTAACCTTGTAAGTCAGCGCCTATGGATGCAGATATAAACACAAAAATGATCATAACACTCCACAAATTTATGTGATTCTATCCAATTAAAGGTGAACTGGTGATCATCACTTCATACTGCACCAACCCAACTCAATTTATCGGTATCCTTATAGGTCTTGTACCATTTATGTTAGCACTGCCACACTCAGCGGTACACCTCTGTTTGGCTCGTACGGTGTTGCACGCTCCACCATCTTGATGCAGTCAATAATCGGACAGACACTGGTGCACAGGGTACAACCGGTGCATGATTCGTTGATTTTAGGCAGATGCGTTAGCGGGTCGAACTCAATCGCTTGATATCCCGAGTCGTTGCAGACCATGTAGCACTTTCCGCAGTTGATGCACATCTCCGGGTCAATCAGCGCGACGACTTGTTCCTTGTTGCTCAAGTCATTGTAAGTTCCTATCATGGGAAGAGCTTTACCGATGACGTCTGTAACAGACACTACTCTTCTCACTGCTGCAGTTAGAGGTCTTTCAACGCTGGGTAACTGCCCAGGATCCACTGCTTTTTTTTCTGCCGCGATTATTCTGTCGCGCTCCTTTTTGTATGAACCAAAATTTGGAAGATCTTTACCGATAACATCAGAGATTCGTTTCACATTTTTGCCAAGCTGATGTACTGGCGTCGGCGGTGATTGGCCGTCCCATGCCTTGAATTCAGGGGAGGAGCCAAGGTATAGCAGCGTCTTCAATCCTGATATGTAATCTTGAACTACAGTAAAGTCTTGGTTTTGAACAGCGCTGCAGACTTGAAGTACACTGGCTCCAGCATGGAGATATTGTAGCCCAGCATCTGCAGAATCTATGCCGCCTGTTGCTAATATCGGATAGCCGGGCAATGCACGGCCAATTGCTGACACTGCTCGAAGAGCTATGGGCCTGATTGCGTTCCCTGATACCCCTCCATAGGTTGTACGCTTGGCAGATCCAACCCTTGGCCATGCACTTCCGTTGGAATGGAGACCCATCAATCCGGAAACTGTATTAGTGGCTGTTACGCCATCAGCACCACCTTCTTTTGCGGCTGTCGCGATATCCACGATATTAGTCACGTTTGGAGTCAGTTTGGCAAAGAATGGTATTTTTGTAGCACTGCGCACCCATTTGCATATGTTACGAACCAATTCCGGGTTCTGACCGCATGCTAACCCCATGCCTCTCTCACCCATACCATGAGGACAGGACAAGTTGAGCTCAAGAGCATCCGCACCGGCATCAACAGACATACGTGTTAGCAAGGTCCAGTCATCTTCGCTGTAGCCGCACATAATGCTGGCGATGAGGATTTTCTCTGGAAAATCTCTTTTCAATTCAGTGATGCTCCTGCACCAGTACTTGCAAGTTTTTTCACTGATCAATTCGATGTTCAAAAACGATCCTTGGCCAGGTCCGTAAAGATGGCCAGAGGTGGTGCCGCGGACGATTCGTGGTGATACATTTGTTACTATATCTTTCTCGAGTGAATAGGTCTTTGTCAACGCGAATCCCCATCCTTCTATGAAGGCTCTTCGAATCATTGCAGATGTAGTCGTAGGGGGAGCGCTAGCCAAGCCAAACGGATTCTCGAATTTCAACCCACACATTGTAACGCTGATGTCTACCGAGTCAATGTCAGTGAAATAATTAGGTAGGGCAGGCTTGTCAGGCACTTCTTTTCCATCCAACTTTTGAAGGTATTTATGCATGAACCATGATGCAGTTTTACCGTCGTTCACAGATTCAACAGTAGTATTTGCCTGACCGGCCAAATCTCCACCACAGAACACCCAAGGTAGATTAGTTCCCATCGTGTCATTGTCGACACGAGGAAGGCCGTACGAGTTGAATTCAACTGGTTTGAGAGCGTGGCACACCTTCTCGTCAATGAGAGTGGACCCAAAAGCAGACAAGATGTAGTTTGTCTTCAACTTTGTAGTCTGATCTTCATCTACAATCCAGTTACCTTCATCATCTTGTGTGGTACGGGCGAATTCCATTCCTGTAATCCTACCGTCTTCGCCCTTCATGACCTTGAGAGGTGATAAGAACGGAAGAAATTCACATTTTTCTTCCCTAGCAAGCTCCATTTCCTCCGGAACGGCACGGATGTTGCAGAATCCTTTACGGAAGACGACGAATACTCTTTTTGCTCCACAACGCAACGCAGAGGTGGCACAGTCGAATGCAGTATCACCGGACCCTAGTACAATAACTGTTCCACCGATAAACGATGGTAGTTTTTGACTGCAAGCGCACATTCCAGGTTTTGACCCTTTAGCAACTAAAGGAAGAAATTCCTTTGAGGTATAGTAGCCGTTGTCTTTAGTCAGACCCTCGAATACCGGTATAGTTTTAGGCTCTGGCAAGCCTATCCCGAGAAATACGGCAGAGTATTTGTCTTCTTCAAGAGACTTTAAAGTAATCGATCCTTCCATCAGTGGCTTTCCAAGCTCAATCTTCACGCCCAAGTCTTTCATCTGTTCGATCTCAAAATTCACGACATCGTAAGGCAGCCGAAATTGCGGTATTTCCGAAGTGCTCAATCCGCCTATGTAGTCCATCTTTTCATATATAGTTACGTTTGAGTAACCCAACCTCGCCAGAAACGTAGCACAGCTGATACTCGCCGGCCCGCAGCCCATAAGAGCTATTTTACGCTTGTACGTGGGATCGTCGCGGGTTTGCGCTTCAATCTTAGGATCGCGAGCCTGTCGAATTCCCATATCACGAAATATCTCGGTGGCAAACTGCTGCAACCCGCCTATATTGATCGGCCCTTCCTCCGTTCCAAACAAGTTACAGCCGCCCACGCAAAGATCGCTTGTGGGACATACCATTCCGCAAGTCAAACCGAGTGGGTTGTCTGAGAAAATTTGTTTCGCAGCACCATAGTAGTTCTTGTTAGCGATGCTGGTGATGAACGCCTTGATGTCGAGCTGAGTCGGGCAGCTTTTCTGACAAGGCGCGTCCGCGCATTTTAAGCAGCGCGCTGCTTCTTTCAAAGCGCCTCTTTCGCTGAGAGTAGTGTGCTTGATGTCATCGAAGTCGTTCTGCAACGGCTTGCATGTTGAACAATTCTTATCCGAGTTTCGCTTCCAGTGCGTTCTGGCGCGTTTTGTAGCGACAGTCGTTGTTAGCTTGGCGTGTTCGGTCTTTCGGGGATTGAGTGCTAGTATGCTCTCAATATCTGGTAAATCTTTGCTCAAATCGCTAGTAACAGGCATTGTATTGCCAGCCTATTTTACCATCACACCTGAAATATATACAGACACTGGGATCGATTCTTTCTACTTAAAATGAGTTGAATATCTAGAAATCCCTATCAGCACGACAATTGTGACGCAATAAATCTCCGATTACATCACATGTGCACGCACATCTATGTACTTCGAAATTCGGAAACCAAGCAAACTGAAACCCATTTACCCTGTGCAATCAGCTCGATACTACTTACGAAGACATTCGTCACATTTACCTTCGGAAGGTTGTCATGATGATTTCTCGTGATATCTATCAAACGGAGGAATAGTGATGCTTTTTTGCTACTCTAGGTAGATACGCGAGCTAGCCCATCACGTATAAACTACGACAGGCTTAAATCGATCTTTGAATACCTCTGCATGTCTACAATCTACATGTCTTCTCATATAGACCGGTAGCATATCCATTTAACGAGAAATATATGATAAAATTAAACTGAACGGAATTATTCAAATTCCGGGTTAATACGATGACAGCGGAATGGCACGTAAAGCTTTATAATACACGCTGTGTCACAGAAGTTAGCTCTGTAAGCCTATCTACCATTTTAGTGACCACAGGCTATGTTTGTTTTCGCAAATAGTTCATAATTCCGCCTATTGACTTCCATTACATGATTTCCACGAAAAGTAACATGCGGCTCCCGGCCCGGCTGTGGAAGTGGTAGCCTTATATGGAGACTCGACGCAGCTTGCGCAATGCGCAGTATGCAGCCTGTGCTGCTATGTTTGCAAAAATCCTTATCACGGGTTACCTTAAATATGCCGCTAGTAATGCAAATCGCTGACTGTGGCGCATGATCGCAACTTAACTTTTCGTTGTCCGACTCCGTGAAGGAGAGAGGAGGCGGAGGAGATATAGCCTGCGATTGAATAGCAACTTACAGTAAGGACCAGAACTGAAACTGCGACACGCCTCCATTTTATCAAGACTCTCGTCTCGCGTTAAGGCTATATCATGTTATCACTTCGATATTGTGGTGACACTGCAGTCGATTTTCGACATCGGACTTTGCTCAATGCTGAGTATCAAACCGCGAAACATCTGCAAAAGCCCTCAGCACCGGCCTGTTGCTGCCAACTAAGAACCGCAAATCGAGCTTGTTGTTTGGGTCTTCGCGGCGTATATAAGCCTGGCTGTCCATTGTTTCCGCGATTTCCGCACTTCTTCAATGGCGAAATTGGATACTAGTTCACAATAGGCAACCTCGCTTACTGTGTCACCTAACCAGAACTGTGCGATACGGCGGATTGATATTGACATAACTTGATAATGGGAAATACACCAACCCTTATCATCACAATATTAACCAGCCGAACCGACATCGATGTTTATCGAGTACATTCGTGGCTATCCGAGTTTAATCCAGTTCTTAGATATTTGCGGTAAAGTCAATTCCATGCCTACTCATGAGCACGGCACGAGAATAGCAAATGATGTACGTACATTGCACAGCTAGCTTGACTCGCTTCGAGCCATACAGATCTCCTGTAGCATTTCCGAGAAATCAAGAAATTAGATTGGAATTAAAATGAGAGCGTAGGCACATCACAAATTAGATTAGAATTAGATTGCCAGTATTTCGCTGTAATTAGTCTAATTAGATACCTTGAATTATGTCAAGTCTGCCTGCCTGGCGACACAACTCACGCCAAACAATCCAGCGTAACGGAATTTTTAAACCGCGCTTTGACACACAAGCTATTAAACATGCTAGGTTGTTAAGGAGACGTACATATTCGCAACGCAATAGCGACCATTATTTCCTGCCTCGTAGGAAATCCCTTGCTGTCGTGCAGCGAATTGCTTTCTGCAAAATATCTTCGGCGCACGCAATTGCTTTTCAAGTCGCCCGTTAATGATCGATCTACCGCAAACACTCGCCTATCAACAATACGGCAACGGTAAATACGTTGACCAACGTCCCGGCGCTAAACTCGCAGGTCTTATCCGCAATGCTTAAGCAAACCTTGCTTTTGCTGACCGTGAAGTTATACCGTTAGCATATCCTGCGCGCGACGAATTCGACGATGATCAAACATAGCTCCCGCTCCGCACATACGCTTCAAGGATTAACTTGATCATCAAGCAGCGCACACTCTTTCCCAAATTAGGATTATGCAAACTACGATTCCAATCCGTATCCGTCACGGAGGAAACTGGGACAACTAGATAATAATTCAAGCTGTCTAATTAAACTGATTAGTGCGAAATGCCGGTAAGCGATTCTACAATCTAATTTGTGAAATGTTTCTATACTCTTAAAGGGGCACTGCGCTCTAAAAATGATGTGGTCTCAAATTGAAGGTAAAAGCGAACAGAAATTTTTGGCCCCAGCCATTTCCTTCAGAACGCCACCGTAATGGAGCTGAAGCGTTTTAACGAGACTACTTCAATCTCGTTGACTTATTTCCAGCAAATCAGTGTCAAATTAATTTTTCATTAATTAGCAATTTCACCGTCTCAACTCTATCACACCCCAGTATCAAGATGTAAACCCGCGAAAAAAAGCATCGCTTTCCCTTCAGGCATGCCTGGAACACGATATTTGGTCATATCGAAGTGTCGAAATTTTTCACCGTAAATACTATAAATTCGACAATGGTCGAAATTTCAATTTAAGATTGCACGGCCTTTACCGGTCGGAATTGACCCAAATTTGGTGCGTAGCATATTTTTAGGCAACCTGACAATTTTATCACTAAGCGAGTCAAATTTGCAAAAAAAAATGTTATTTTTGAACAACCCTAACGTACAGTGCGAAACAAGCCAAGCTCGGTGTACACACAGACATTTGCCATCTCGTGCTTATGAGGATGAACCCTAATTTGATATGAACAGAACTTGATTTCTGTTGTGTTTCTTTCCCATTCGGAATATAATTAAATTTCCACTTTTTTTGCAAATTCAGTAGTTCTAATTCTTATCTAATTTGGAAAAGCTGGCAATTTATAGTTCTTCAACTCTGCACTGAGCAGTGAGCCGAACTCTTTCCAATTTACGGTCATGCAAACCACGATACTAAGCCGCAAACATGTAGAGTAGCAAGCACTAAATATAGATATACTTTAAACTCAACGTAGCCTAGCTGTATTCACTTATCTGTATAAATATATGTTGGCCATCACATAAGTATGTAACTACAGAGGTCAAAGCGCGAGAGGCCTGAAGATAGTCGTGGAAGAACCGAGCGATGAGTTTCGTCAGCACAATCACGTGATCACCACTCCCGTGCACAGGATGCTCATCATGGCGGATTTAAGCCCAGAAGGCCAGTGAGTTAAGTTCCCTTTCGGTTG